>JAHWFP010025063.1:16831-35435 GCA_023313725.1 Lithobius niger
TGGGCATTGACCTACAGTTGTCACGTTTTCTGGTCTTGTAAGATCAAGAAGCGTTTGGCCAATTTCTAAGGCCAGCAGGTGAGTCATATCTAATGCCAGGGAAGCTAGCCAATGCAATGATAGTACCACACCTGAATCTTACAAGACCAGAAAACGTGACAACTGTAGGTCAATGCCCACATTGATAGCAATTGACGTTGCTATTAGCTTCCTCAGAAAGGCTGATTGACGATGGCCCAGGAAGTAACTAAATTCTAATACCTGCCACAAAGACCCCAACCCTGTCTTCCCAATAGTCAGGGAAGAACAAACTGTCACAAAAAAGACTTGTGCCCACTCCTGCCTCCCCTCTTCTACAATGTTCCCGCATTTATACCTGATCGTCTGCAACAGCTCACCGCACCAGATCCAGTGGCAAGGAGCCCATACCCAAACGGGAGCCCTCAATTGGCCCACGTACATCTCTCTCAGTACAGAAGCTCCTAGTCCAGGGTTGCCCATAGCCTTCTGGCCCAGTAGTCCCAAAGAACAGTAAATGACAATGATGGAAGCAAGAGGGGTCACAACCATTACTGGACCCTGGCAATTACCCACATACAAAGAGCAGTAACTCCTTTGTACGAATTAACGTAGGAGTAGGGAGCTCCCCTGCCTCAACCACAAGTTCCTGGATCGGAATTGAGGGCAGGAAGCCCAGGGTTGCCTTTGAAAACTAACCTGGTTGGATCTAGCAAAAGTAACTCTCTCGTTGCAGTCTCGTTGCTTCTACACGTCACGAATTAGTATCATTTTAACCCAGAATTGTCACTAGAATGATTCGTCATCGTATTGATGCTCATTCATGTGACACCAATAAACTACAAACAGTATTATTTTGAACAGCAAGCAGGAGTTTGTTTATGTACTTGCTGTTAAGATTTGTTGAAGATCAAATAACTAATTTCTGAAACTTATTTGTAGAATTATAACACCGAACCTTCTTCCACCCTGCACCGAACGCAATATAAACTCATCCACCTGACACAGCAAATTAATGCAAATAAATGCAACGGCCCCTCCTTGTTTCTATCTTGTTGTGTCTATGCATGCCTCTGATTGGTCAACAGTCGATTCGTTTGCAGTGTTAGCCCCCTTTTTCCCCAGTTACCCTCAGGAACCAAGCTCGGCTACCAGGGTTTGTTCAGTTGTTTAGGTTACTGCCTGAAGGGTAATTGAAGGGTAATTGAAGGGAATGTTATATGTACAGGCAATCGTCTTAGATTAAGCTAGATCATTGAATTGTAATGCGACATCTCACACGACCTACGCAATTAGTACATGCAACAGCGCGTTTCTTTGCAACCTGAGTTACCTAGGTCAGTTTTCAAAGGCACCCCATGACTACCATCAGACATTCGTTTAATGCCACCAGCACTCATCTGGTAGCACATCTGTTACCCACCAGAAAAGGCAAATGGGTAGTCGATGCAGGATCTAGTATACACCCAACAGAAGGTCATAACAATTAACCGGTGGGCCAGGAGCCAGTTGGAGGTCAAGGATTTCAGGACCCTCAATCAGGAGGATACAATGTCTTTTGTTGCACTCACCTTGCTTACCCAGATGAGCTGGGGGTCCGACCGGACTCCCAAGTCTCGAACACTATACATGTATGTGGACCCCACTATACTGGACCCCACTGAGATCGATGCAACCTACCGCGGCCCCCTAGAGATGACCACAAGTTCAGTTTTCTTTGCAAATAGGTTAGCCCTCTAATCACCAACAATACCTTCCCTTGTGCCATTATTGCTCGCATGGTAGTCAAAAGGCTATCTAAGTCCTCTCCTTCTACCACCAACAGAGCAATGTTGTCAGCAATAACATTGAACCGAAGGCTCATCTCAACGAAGACCTCGTTGAGTCCTGGATTTGGGTTTGGTTAACATCTCTGCAATGTGTGGCGCAGCGGCAATCTGGGCAACTTCACTGTACCTGAGGTTGCACTAAAGTCCTAGCTGTCGATCCACCTTTAAATCTATTCCCCCTATAAGGCTGGACTGAGGCAGCTACCTTGGAGGAGGCCAAGCCGGTGGGCTTCACACCAGCCCAGAAGCCTCCCACTCGTGAAGTGAAATACCTAGTGCTGAAGACTGCAAGGACCCTTAGCCAGCCGCCCACTGAATGTCAACGAACACAAGGAGAGCTCAACTCAGTCTACATCCACTGTGTCATAAGCAGCCTTAATGTTTAGAAAAACTGTGATCGCAATACATCCCTTGAGCAATGCTTCTCCGATCCTGGACTCCATATAAAGAATCACATCCTCTGCTCACCGGTATCTTCAAAAGCTAAACTGGCTCCCGAAAAGGCCCCTGGAGTTCTCAAGGAACCAGACAAGCCATTGGCCAAGGATTCGTTCATAAAGCTTACGCGCACTAGAGAGCAAGGCAATCGTCCGATAGCTGGTAACTGCAGAATGTACCTTGCACTTTTCCAAAACAAGCAAGAGGATGAAGAAAAGCCAAGTCGGAGGAATGGGGGGATGGGGAGATTTTGAGGCTTAAGGGTGTGTCAACAGTAGATCATTATCGCCAAGGAGGAACAGGCTCCCCTTTGAACCTCATCTGGCAATAAGACAGGAGCTCACCCCGGGACAGGAGCTCATGCAGCTGTTGGCAGGTGATCCCACCAATTCCAACCACTCCATTAGTGCGACATAGGATGAGGGCAGCCGATCGTTTGCCCAAAGCCAATGGATTGTCCGTCGTTGATGATTCTGCCCACCCGGCAGGCTGCTCGCCCCCACTGGGGAATCAAAAACCAGGAGAAAATTCTAGCTGAAAGCCTCAGCTATGCCAACCCCACGCCACACCACAAAACGCAACAACCGGTCTGATGAGGGTCTTGTGAACCTAGAAAGATTTGGAAGACGCGGGAGAAACCTATTTTTGCCTAGATCTCGCAGTAGCAGCAGAGCACTTCCGCAGACAGATGGATTATGCTCAATAATAACTCCAAGGCTCATACTGAGGGCCTGTAGCCTTTACTGCATCCAACAAATGTTTGGTTGCTTTTTTTATAACACAAACTTAACACTGTTGCCAAAAACAAGACTCTACATAGTACTTATTTAAATTTTCGACGAGTTGACCTATCTTCTTCTTCAGAAAAATATGGCAAGGTGGAAAGAAGTTCGGAGGCTACGTATCAAAAGTTGTCGGTTTGAGCGTGAATTCAAACTACCAACACATAGCAACCACTGATTTCTAAGAAGGCGACAGCAACCGCATCTCCTGTCTGTGGATTTCCAACGTAAGTCAGTCTAGCTCCCACTTTGGACAGAACATAGTTGTTAATTTGCCAATAAGTTGGGCCAGAGATATTCATCAGAGGGACATGTTTAATCAAAAATCTCTTGATGGCCAGTGATTCGAGCACTCTTGAGGTTTAAAATGCAGCCACACTAATACGTAATCTTGTTCTTTCGTTTTAGATGTCGTTAGACTAAAATAGAACTAATCGTTGCTACAACTAAAGGAAATAAATAAAAAATTATGAAAACGTCGTGCATAAAAACATAAAGCCACCTTGCGCCATGAATGAATCGGACTGTGTGACCGTAGATTAACTCTATGAAAATACAGGACTACACAATTCACATTGAAACAGTGTTCATTCAGCTGTCCTCTTTGTGAAAATTCAGCATTACATAATTCCCAATTAAAAGACAGCTCTCCAGAATTCTTATACGTTCATCTATGTTCATTCAATTTCCTCATTTTGAAAACGCAGCATTACACAATTCACACTTAAACGGCTTCTTGCCAGTATGTATTTGTCTGTTTTTTTTTTTTTTTAAATATCTCTCTTGTGGAATGCAGCATTACACAATTAGTATTTATTTGTATACTAGCAGTCATACCCGGCTTCGCCCGGGGGTTTGGTTGGCCAGTGGTTGTTTCCCAGTATTTGCTCGGTGCTGCCTGATCATTCACTGCAACAGTCAATTTTTCTTTGTGTAATACTCCCCCTTTCCGCCAATCCTCTCCCCCCTCCCCTTTTATCCCGTTCTTCTCTCCCTTCTCTTTGCTAAACTCTGTTGAATTTGGATGGTTATTCAAATTAATACTGCCCCCCCCCCCCCTTTTGTGAGGTGTTGGGGAAATTGGTATTCCAAACAACCCCCCAGAAATTCTCTTTTAGGTTCAGTTAATGCGTAATCGTATGCCTAATGGTAAAAGCTCACTCTCCTCCCGCCACACTTTTGCTGTGGCTTAAGCGATGCGTACCGCGTGAAAAATAACTGTGCATGGCGTCATTTAAGACTTGCCGCCGAGATTCCCACATTTTTTGGTTAGAAGGATAATTTTTGTATCCTCCACCTTCTCTATCAAATAGTGGAGCTAACATAAGCACTGCCTCACAAATGGACATTCCCCGTTCAGGCCCCTCTCCACTCCCAGTTTATCGCTTTGGCTTGAGCAATCCGTACCGTGTAAAAAATAACTGTCCTTCGTACATGACATCATTTAAGACAAGCCTTTGCGATGACCACGCAGAGCAAATTATTAGTTGAGGCAACAATGTGCCAATTTCAACTTCTTTTCAAGCCAACAACGTACCAGTTTCAACTTAAAACCAAAGACTTGACACACTTGCACATTTTCATTGTTCCCCTTTCAGGGGTCGTCGTTGTCTTCATTTCTGCTATGAGACTTTGGTTTATAATGCAAGATTTATTTATTTACCTTAGTCATAGCACCATAAGGTATTAGAATGACATCAAAATTACAGACAAAATTGTTAGGGGTTTATATTCCAGCAATACTGCAATATAAGCCATAATATGTCAGGATGTATTTGTTTACACCGTGTCAATAAATGTATAATAAATCACACAACAACCATAGACAGCTAACCTCCTTCTTTACTGTTTAGAATAAACCACTACAACAAATAGTTAAACGGTCTGCACTGAAACACACAACCAACTACTTGCTGAGTATTTTAGTTAAACACCAATAAAGGGTTGACACCTAAACCTAGAGTTCCCTCACTCTAACCTTAACTCAATCGACACCTATGTTATTTGATTAATGGCCAAACGGTATTAAAATCAATTTCGATCCTATTAAATTAATATTCACTCTGATTCCTGCTTGCTTAAATAAAAGCAATCAATAACACTTCGATTATACTCATCTGCCACAAGTCCGGCTCGCGTCTTGCAGAGAAGCCAAGTCGCTCGCCACCCAACAACCTTGAAACACAGCTGATCGGACCAACGGAAGGAGAACCTTACTCGCTCGAAACTGCCGCACCAGAGAGAGATCGTCTCGTCTCTTTTCGTGTCTTTTGCTCTGTTCTAATTCCCCGAATTCGTTTTCGAAATACAATCATCCAAATATGTCTTGAGTTCTCTAGAACTCTTCCCGTTTAGGCAAGTTAATTGTTCGTTCTAGTAATTTGACTAACTGAATGCCAATACTGCAAACTGAAGCTAAACTGCTGCTTCTTATGAATTTTCCTTATATGTCAATACTTCTGATAATTTAGAGTGTGTCAACCATTTACCTGAATGCTTTCAAGCTTCCTTATTTAAGAATTGCAATACTTTCTTTCACTCCACGTTTTGTTATGCTTTTAATATTTAAGCTATATTTATGCCCATAGTTGTTTCCATCTATTAAATCATTCCATATGTTTTTAAATGTCAATAATTAATAACTGCCTTAAATATGACTTTATTAATAACTTAATTAATATCATAATTAATATAATAATTTATTAATTTATGTACTCATTTCCATAACAATATCCCCGACCCACAAAAATCAAATTTCAGTATTCCCTAACGGAATTCTGAAGTTTATTCTAATATTTTAAGATATGAATCCAAATCACCCCACACACAATAGTTACAAAGACCACCCCGAAGCAAGCCTTTCGAGTTAATTTTCCTAATTGGCTCGGATGCCGGGAAAACCTCTACCGAGAATCGTAGTAAAAGCCTCAACATCAGTGGCCCGTGCTTAAAATTATGCGATTTTGTGACTTTTAATCCTAAACACTTTAATTTACCCAATTAAAATTTCTGATGTTACTTATTTAAAATTTTCAAGTTTCTCCTACAATAATTAATTTTCCTGAAAGACTGTCTTGCAATTCATTTTGATCCATTTAGTTATATTCACATTTTCATAATTTCATGCTCATGCAAATTATATAAAATCAAGATTGTCTCTTTACAATTTCCAGCAACTCCCTGCCAATCTACAAAATTTAATAAAAATCCATTAGATTCATCCATGCATTCTTCACATATTACAACCACTTCCAGACGTCACATTTCTTCACAACTTTCCAAACCACAACTATGTTACATCCTTTTCAAAATTTACATTTTTCACTCCAACTGCTTAATTATTCATGTAATATAATTTACCTCACTTCGAATAATAATCAATTCTATTTTCCAACAATTTCCCAAGCAAATTCATTCTTGAACAACAGTAATTTTAAGATCATGTACAGCTCATGGCTTAAAATTTCATAATTTCTCATCAATTTGAACTTTATTAAATTTCATTCATTCATATAGTTTATTAAAATTACCAAATTTATCCATTCACACACATATCAAATCACACATCTGTAGTACTCAATTTTCCTGGAATCTTCGCTCCAGCTATTTAGAACTTGTCTTGTTTCTGGTAACGCTTTCAAATTGCTATCCCCGACCAATTTGAAGATGCCACCACGTATTTTCATCACGTGAACCAAACCAATCATGTGATTTCCATATAAAATTTGGTCGACCACTCATGCCTGGCTCCTGTTTGGCTGCAGGTAGAATGGGAGAGCGCATTTGCAATGCGGATGCGAAGAGGGAAGAAGTGATTGTTCGGCCCGACGACTTGTCGGATTGAACCTTTATTGAGTTGATCGACCAATCATGCCTGCCTCCTGTTTCCATGCAGGTAGAGTGGGAGAAAGCATTTTCAATGCGGGTGCGAGGAGGGGAGAAGTGGTTTTCCTTTTAGTCTTCCTTTTAGCCGGCCTCAGACATTATTATATAGATTATTTTTTTTTTTATATAGTATAGGCTTTTGCATAAAGCAGTGCTAAGAAAATTTGTTCTTAATAACATTTTGTTCCCAAATAACCAAGAAATATACAAATAATTGAAATTGGAATTGAAAATATAGTTCCCACAAGAGTGGTTAGGATCGTGCAGGGTGTGCCGCTTACACTTGTTCAGTTCTTACTTATGCTCCTCGTAATTTCTCTAATTCTTTCAATCCCTCTCTTACTCCATTCTATGTGGATAGAAAGTCGTCTTGCCGTCCTTGAAACCGTCCTTGAATTTTCGTTTTTGTGCCATTTTTCATAAATGTCCTGATTTTATTCCCAAATCAAATTCATTTTATTTTTGAATCTCCTTCCACACTAATCTTACGTGAATCGTGCTCTTTTGAGATGTCTTATATCCAGACAGTTTTCCAAATTTTGTTCTACATTCAAATTTTCGGCCATGAGGATCTCACCCCCTGCCCTTATGCACGTCACAAATCCAATTTTACACAATTACAACTGAGTTTAGTCAGTTCACAACTTCACCATTAGCCTTACATTTTAATTTAGAATATCCGTCATATTTGAATCTGCGTACTACAACAATTTGCTTCCTCGTGATTGCTTAAAATCTTCAAATCCAATAATTTTCTTGCATGATTCTCACGACAAGCATTTTGTTTGTTTGGCACAACCCCGAAAATTCAGGATAACGTAATGCACTTTATCAATTTGCAAATCAAAGAAATGTTAGTATGTGTTCCTTTCCCAGGGTGCCCTATAATGCCGCCTTCGACTTTCTCACGGCCTGTCCCCCGTCCTTTATGCAAGGGCAGTGAACGACGGTCCTACGATGCAAGTCGCCAACCCGACTCTTGATGAACAATTTTGTATGAGCATCAAAAGCGGCAACTTCCTAAATCAATCGCACATTCATGTTAAAATTGTTCGATTTCCAATTAGTCTCGCAAATCGAACTGCGATTCTATGCCTCACATCACCAACCCTCCTAACTCTATATCACACTGTATTACAGAGAAGGAGAGTAACATGCATTTGAAAACAGAAATTTCATGTCCCCAATTAAGATCATGCAATTATTTTCCCATTTTTATTTTCCATCTAACCTGTTCTGTAAAGTGTACTAGAATTTTAATTTCGTACTTTAATTGAACGATCCCGTGCTTGTATCCCAAGGGACCCTGCCCTAGTTTCTCGTGCGTGTACTTGTGTGTTCTTCGTACTAATGTTTCTTTAATTCAAGTGTCATTTTAAACGTCCCCAAATTACCTGTTTAAGTCTGCAATTAGTCATAGTGTTATCCTTGACTGGGCCACCCTGCATCCAGCCAAATGCTATTTTCTATTTTCATTTTGGATTATAGACAAACATGTGTTTATAATCCTAAAATCCAAATTACACCTTATGACAATTTTACATTACATCTGATTTTCTCCCATAACTATCTTAAACAAATCCAAACTGCGTTATACATGACTACCCCATTACCAATCATGTATGTGGCTGTACACCATTCCGGCCACTTTCTTAATTAATCCCAACACCTAGTTATACATGATTACCCCATTACCAATCATGTATGTGGCTGTACACCATTCTGGCCACTAACACCGACAACAACACCAAGAGTTGGAGGGGGGGGGGGGGGTATTTCCCTTTTTGTGCTCCCCCTGTTTCGTAAAGAATATGCGCATGGATCAACATCACCTGAATAGGCGATTTTGTCAATATCACTTATCTTTTAATCCATCCATGTTTCATTTATTTCTCCCCCGTATGTCTTTCCATCAGCCATTCCCACTCTGGCCATCTGTGCGCCCTCGTCTTTATCTCACTTCTGCAATTAATTCAATTCACAGGAAGAAAAAATAATTACAACAGTTCTTATATCATGAAAAATTCAATAATTCAACAATTTTAGGCTACACCTAGCCTTTATGTCCACTGTCCTGTAATAAATTTTTAATAAAATTACATTTCCCCAATTTCTGTGTGCATGTTTTATTTATTCGCTATGTATTTCCTTTCTGTCGGATTTATTTCCCGGCAAGAGGGTGTTTTTAAGAAGGCTTAGAACAGCCACAGTTTTTGTCTCTCATGACCTCAATTTAAGGTCACCAAGGTCTTGCAAGGGTTATTTTTGTCAACAGAGGGGATGCCACAAAGGATACCCCTTGCTCTACTTCGGTCTCTATGTCAGAAAGTGGGTGGGTGACAGTTTCGCCCATGGTCTTTCCGACGTCACCTCTGACCCCAATTGTTTGCCCATTCACGTGAACTCCCAAATTTTGAAATTAAAGTTTGACAGTTGCTTTCTCATACGAATTTGTATTTCTCCCCTGTTTGGTTGTGTTTTTTTTTTCCTCGCAAGTGTTCCTTTTACGATGGGCCCCAAGAAGCGCTCGTCTACAGCTAGAAAATCTTCCGCACCCGTTTCGACCCAAATGCCATTCAATCGAACCGATCAACTTGACGTGGAGTTCCGTAGCTACCTACAACTCCAGACTAACAACACCGAACTCTTTTACCGTATGGGCCAGAATTATTTGGCGATCACCACCTTCTATCCGCCTGTTCAACCCGGGAAAGAAATGTTCCCGTACATTTTGCGAGCATTCAACATCAACCTGCAACTTGCTGCCGGCCTCCCACTGCCTACGACCTAATGCAGATTATAGGAGATCATGGATCAGCTTTTGCTGATGACAGCACGATGATGAAAAACATCTGCATACAACTTGATTCCATCGCTCTCCAGGAAATTATTACGAATGTGGTTAACTGGTGTTCAACCTGGGGAATGTCGATCCAGCCTCTAAAGTATGCGGTCATGTCTGTATCAAGAGGAAAAACACCTATTATTGTTGACTACAAAGTGGGTAATGATGCACTTCCTAGAGTGGAGGAGATGAAGATTTTGGGTGTTACTCTAAACAACACTCTTAATTGGAATTCCCACATTAGTGACATTACAAATCGTGCGGAAAAGCAATTGCGATTTTTGAGTAGTGTTACGGGGTTTCACTCCTTCGACTAAACTCACTGCCTACAAGAGTATGGTTAGATCAAAAATGGAGTATGCTGCTGTGGCATGGGACCCCTACCAGGAAGTCCAGATTAATATGTTTGAGGCTGTCCAGAGGCGTGCCATAAGATTTGTAGAAAACGATTTCAGCTGGTTTGCAAGTGTTAGTGAGATGGCTGAGAAATTAAACTTGCATAGTTTGAGAGATCGTAGAAAGGATAGCAGGCTTGCTCTCCTTCACAAAATTGTGCATGGTCATACCATCGTGGATCCTGAAAGTCGGCTTACTAAACCAAATTTTACTGGACGAAACGATCATCCCATGAAGCTTGGAGTTTGGCAGCCAAGCACTGATTATTTCAAGTGCTCGTTTTACCCAAGAACTGTTGTTGAGTGGAACAAGCTGCCGATCAAATGTGTACGTCACACCAATCTCTCTGGCTTTAAAACTTCCTTGGGGAAACTTGCCACTGGCTGTCTTGATGAGTAATTGTTGGTTGATATTTTGCTTTTGTTTTTAGTTTGATATGTACAGTCGTACATAATTTTTTAATTAAATTAAATTAAATTAAAAATACTGCATTACACAATTCGCATTTAAATGGCTTCTTTCCTTACAGAGGAGAGAGAGGGGACGACTTATCGAGTGCTTCATGATTATGAGAGGACACTATGGGTATCAACTCTTCAGAATTTTTTTCAGCCAGCTACTACTACCAATCTTCGGTAAACTCCCTGAAGATCCAGAAGCCCCATGCAAGACTCGAAGTAGGAAAGAACTTCGTTTCTGTTCGTGTTACCAATGCTTGGAACGCTCTCCCTGACGAGGTGTGTTTGGCAACCACCACAGACAAATTTAAGGCAGCCCTCGACAAACTCATGCACTACCTGTAATCCAACTGTCCCGGGGGCGCCCCATCCCTTGCCTTCCCTTTTTTTCTCTTCAGCTACAAGTCTCTGGTATTAAACTAAACGCAGTGTCTCTAGTGCCGGTTGGGCTGTAACTGTTTCAAGCCTATTAGGACGCGTTGCCGGGACCAGAGTTCTGCGTGTGTGGATCCCGGCAAACAAAAAAACCTTAGTTTTTAGGCAAACTTATATTAGTTTTGGTTAGGATTAGTTAGTTTAGGTTAGGTTAGGTTACGTTGGTTAGGTTCACTTTAACACGCTGAAGGCCTAGTTTTCAACGAATTCACCGGGACCTGAGTCTTTATAAACTGGATTCCGTCACCGGGACCTGAGACACAGCCTAAACTAAACAGTATGTATTTGTCCATGTGCAGTCAGAGATCCTTTTGTTGAAAATACAGCATTACACAATTCGCATTTAAATGGCTTCTCTAAAGTATGTATTCGTCTATGTATTTTCAGATGTCCTCTTTGTGAAAATGCAGCACTACACAATTCGCAATTAAACGGCTTCTCTCCAGTATGTATTCGTCTATGTATTTCCATATGTCCTCTTCGTGAAAATGCAGTATTACATAATTCGCAATTAAACGGCTTCTCTCCAGTATGTATTCGTCCATGTACATTCAGATATCCTCTTGTTGAAAATACAGCATTACACAATTCGCATTTAAATGGCTTCTCTCCAGTATGTATTCGTCTATGTATTTCCAGATGTCCTCTTTGTGAAAATGCAGCATTACACAATTCGCATTTAAATGGCTTCTCACCAGTATGTATTCGGATATGTACAATCAGACCTGCTCTTGTTGGAAATGCGCCATTACACAATTCGCATTTAAATGGCTTCTCTCCAGTATGTATCCGGCTGTGTACGTTCAGATTTCCTCTTGTTGAAAATGCAGCATTACACAATTCGCATTTAAATGGCTTATCACTAGTATGTATTCGTCTATGTACATTCAGAATTCCTCTTTGTGAAAATGCAGCATTACACAATTCGCATTTAAATGGCTTCTCTCCAGTATGTATTCGGCTATGTACAATCAGGCTTGTTCTTATTGAAAATGCTGCATTACACGATTCGCATTTAAATGGCTTCTCTCCAGTATGTATTCGGCTATGTACAATCAGGCTTGTTCTTGTTGAAAATGCGGCATTACACGATTCGCATTTAAATGGCTTCTCCCCAGTATGTATTCGGCTATGTACAATCAGGCTTGTTCTTGTTGAAAATGCGGCATTACACGATTCACATTTAAATGGCTTCTCTCCAGTATGTATTCGTCTATGTACATTCATATTTCCTCTTGTTGAAAATGCATCATTACACAATTTAAAAGGCTGCTCCTCAGTGTGTATTCGGCTATGTCCTTCCAGATTCCTCTTCGTGTAAATACAGCATTACAGTCTGCATTTAAATTATTGCTTTGCCTTGTGCTGAAGTACATTGGAGACAGCTCCTCGAACCAATGTCGTACACATTTTTGATTAACCTACTACACCTACGCTAACGTCAAAGTTCGTCTATGTTACTGGCATTCCTCCATGGATGAAGAGAACGCGCAGAGAACACGCTGCCAGCGGCGAGCGTGATGCGTGACTGCGCAAAGCCACTTACGCTTAAAGCAACATACCGCCTACCTTAAAACCTTCCGCCTGCTTCACAACACCCACGAGACGATCACATCCGCCTATTTACCACAGTTAAGGTCAACTGAGACGGTAGCTTCGTTCCTCTCAGTGAAAAACATTGCTACTGTCTCAGGCATTGCGCCTAATAGTCCAGCCAGCGTGAACCCATTGATTGTGTCGTCAAAAACCGGAATGATTCTCGTATTTTAAAATCACAATTTATAATTTTCTAGACTAGTGTCTTATAATTTTGCTTCGGCGATCTATTGGAATAATTAATTTTAACTTTTACCGCATTAGTCTATTATCAGCGGTATCAGCTCCATGATGTCATAAAGGACATCAAAAGCAACCCTAAGAGATTTTTTGGCTACCTTAACAGTAAAAAGGAAGTGAAATCGACCACCATCAGTCTGGTGAATTCACAGGGCCACACCATTCAAGATGGGAAAGCGGTAGCAAACGAGTTCGGCATCAAATTCCAGACAGTCTTTCATGCTAAGGCTGCACCTGTCCTAGTACATGGGCCACTGTGTGAGACCTGTATCTCCGAATCAACGATGCTTGCTGCACTGAAAAACCTTAATCCGAACAAGGCAAGTGGACCAGACGGCATCCCCAACAAATTTTTGAAAGAGTGTGCTGAGAAGCTGGCAGAGCAACTGGCCATGCTTCTATCCAAGTCCTTCAGTCACGGCCTGGTACCGCAAGACTGGAAAAGGGCCAACATCACGCCCATCTACAAAAAGAAAGGAACTAGGCTTTCAGCACTGAACTACCGTCCAGTGAGTCTTCTCCCTTGTGTAAGTAAGATTTGTGAAAGGGTCTTTTTGGCTGAACTTAATCAGGAACTTGATGAACTTGGCATAGCTGACAACACTCAACATGGCTTTGTACCCGGTAGGTCGTGCATGACAAACCACCTTATTGCCAGAAACCAATGGACGAAGGCAGTCGATGAGGGCAAGGCGGTAGACATCTTCTTTGCTGATGTTGAAAAGGCCTTCGATACGGCAGTACATGGCATCCTTATCAACGACCTGTGCTCCCGCGGAGTTAGTGTTGAAAAGGTTAAATGGATCTCCAGCTTTTTAGAAGACAGAGAGCAGAGAGTTATCGCCAATGGGGAAGCTTCTGAATGGTTCCCTGTTACTTCTGGTGTGCCACAAGGCTCAGTGCTCGGCCCGAAGCCATTTGCCCTTTACACGAGTGAATCACATGCAGCGCTCCAGGGCGACTGCTACAAGTTTGCAGACGATGTCAAAGATTCTGAAAAGATCGACGAAAAGAGCAATGCCAACCTGCTTCAAAACGATATCAATCTTCTTCAAGCCTGGTACACCGCCAATGGCATGAGGCTCCACCCTGAAAAGAGTTTTGTTATGCATATGGGGCATAAAAACATGAATAAGCCTCATCATCTGGACCATTCAAGACTCAAGGCTACCGACCAAATCAAGGATCTGGGCGTTATTATGGAGTCTGATCTGTCTGTAAGCAAGCAATGTGTTGCTGCTGCTGCAAAGGCCAAGCGAATGGCTGGCTTCCTCTCCAGACATCTACCCAGGCTTTCTCCTGAAAACTTTGCTAGAGTTCATAAGGTTCTCATCCGGCCACTTGTGGAGTTCTCCAGCGCAGCATGGGTTCCCTGGTTACAGCGAGACATTCAGTTGTTGGAGAGCGCGCAGAGACTTGCTTCGCGTGTACTCATGAAGGACAAGGTGGGCTACGAGGAGCGGTTGAGGCTGTCCAGGCTGCCAACTCTGGAACAGAGACGAAAGAGAGGCATGCTTATTGAGTGCTTCAAAATTCTCAAGAGACATTACAAGCTGGACCCAAATGAGTTCTTTACGATGGCCACCACCACTAACTTAAGAGGGAACTCCCTCAAGCTACACAAGCCACACTGTAGACTTAATGCACGGAAATTTTTTTTTTCTGTTGCCGTAATCGATGAGTGGAACAATCTTCCAGATGATCTGTGTAGGGCCAGCTCAACTAACTGCTTCAAGGCAATGTTGGACAGGCACATGGCGCAGCATTAACTCCCCCACGGGGCATGGCTACAAGTCACGGACTTTGCCGTATTATGAACTAAACTAGATTTTAGATCTCATGGTAATTATTAGAAAATTAGTAGATGTACACACACAGATGAAACGTCATGATCATTGTACGCGCGAAATGCATGATTTATTGAAGGGTCATTAGTAAATCAAGTACATGATATTCAACAGAAAATCTCCTAGACGCCACATTTTAAAAAGGATTTTTAGCAAGGGAAAGACTAACGGTAAGGAAATAGACCTTTGGGGCCGTACTTGATGTGGAGGATCGAGAAAAATGGCGCTGGGAGGTATATCCCTTTAAAAGTTTTACACTTAGCCTATACTAGTCTTTGAATTGCTTCTCTCTAGTATGAATACGTTTCGCATTTAAACGGCTTCTCTCCAGAAAGAAATTAGCCTGTGTGTATATATCCAAAAAATTAATACGTTATGTGAAAAGCAACATCGTAAGATTCGCGTATAAACGGCTTCTCACCAGAATGTCCATGTTCAAAGAATTCAATGGAAACTGCAGCACGACACACACAGTTCACATAAAAACGGCTTCCCATCAGAATAAATTCAATTCCCATCCTTCCAGTTTTCAGGTTTATTTATTTATTTATTTATTAAATAATTGCAGCGCCCACAGAGGCATTTAGCAATATCCAAACAACTCCAAAAAACACTATAAAAAGGGAAAACAATCAATTTCCCCACAATTACAAAGTAGTGTGGTTACATTGTAACAATTTTTGGCAAGACTTCAATTTACCAGCGAAGACAATAGAATTTCTAGAGGTAACAAAGTCATTAATTAATCCATTCCACTCAATAATAGTGCGAGGGAAAAAGGATGCCGCAAGCACATTTTTTTTTACATTGGTACCTTTTAACCTTTTTACAGTGGTCGTGCCGATCAACAAAATCAGGGCGAATACAGAAATCATTAGGATTTAGCAGAGTACAACCATGCACAATGCGAAAAAAAAAGAGTCAATCTATGGTCACACCTCCTATCCACCATCAACTGCCATCTCATGTCATTGCATATACTAGTGACACAACTATCCTTGTTGAATGTTCCGCTCACCATCCTAGTGGCCCTGCGCATTACCCTCTCTACACAATCCGTAAAGTTTTTCGTATGTGGGTCCGAAACTGCACTACCATAATCCAGTTTTGATCTAGTCACTGCATCGGCTTCACTAACATTGGGTGTAGCGTCCTTCAAAATCCTTCGGAAAAATCTAATTTCTTTGTTTGCTTTCGCACACCAACATGATTTACCCAACTTAATTTATTATCGATAGTAATGCCCAAACACAACATGCTGGTAACAGGCTGCAGGGCAATACCCATCAGCGTGTAACTGCGGCAAGCTCAATTTTTTGTGAGAGATTTGCATGAATTTTAAGCTGTTTAGTTTCATTTGCCAAGTGTCGCACCAACCACTAACACTTGTCAAGTCAGTTTGCAGCATTTGTTCATCCGCTTGCTCCTTGATAACACGGTAGATGTAGTTATCATCAGCGAACAGTTTGTGTTTACACAAGAGAAGATCGGTTAAGTCATTTATATACAGAAGAAAAAGTATAGGTCCACTAACAGACCCTTGTGGAATGCCAGAATCAACAACCACAATGTCAGATTTGCTTCCATCAACCATAACATACTGTTTTCTATTCTTTAAAAAACAGCTAAACCAAGAAATGATTTCGTGGGAGATACCATATGCCCTCAATTTGGTGAGTAGCAAAATTATGTGGTACAGTGTCAAAGGCTTTAGCAAAGTCTTGAGACATCACATCAACAGAAAAACCATCATCAAGTTCAGTCGCAATGTCATGAACCATGGCAAGTAACAAAAGTTCACAAGATGAGCCCTTTCTGAAGCCAAATTGATCCTTGGAAAGAAGCTTCTCATAGTCTAAAAACTTAACCATCTCACTGACAATGATGTGTTCTAACATTTTGCAGCAAACAGAAATGAGGGCGACAGGCCTATAGTTTTTAACTTCATCACGCCTACCAGCTTTGAATAATAGCACAACTGCGGACAATAACCAATTATTTGGTATTTGACCAAGGTGCAAAGATTTAACAAAGATATAAACTAAGAATTTTTTACTAGTGTCTATGGTGTTCTTGAGAGCTGTTGCCACAATGCCATCAGGACCACACGCCTTTCCTTCTTTGAGAGAGGTAATCAAGCAACTGACCCCAGCAGGACTTGTAATAATTTCACCCATTTCATTTTCAGTACGCTGAGCTAATTGTGGAGTATCTTCCAGATGAAAGGATTTTGTATACACAGATTTAAAATATGAATTTAGCGTGTCAGCCCTAGCTTTATTATCTGTAACACACTCACCATCCTGAGATAGACTTGGAACACCACAAACTTTAGGATTTATACCCTTAACATAGGACCAAAAACGTTTGGGATTTGAAGCAATGTCATCCCCAAGTTTCGCCATAAAATTCAGTTTGTTGGTTCGAATTTCATGTCTGATTTCGGCTCTCAAGGCTTTTAATTCAGCTTCAATGGTTTGCGAAGGAAAAAGCTTAGCTCTTTTATAAACCCGTCTTGCCCTCCTAATCTTCCGTCTTAATTCACAGTCCATCCATGGTTTATCATTACGTGGAGAGAAAAAACAAGTAGGAGTAAACTCCTCAACAGCATCCTTCAGTTCGGTTTTAAAATACTCCCAATTTTCATCAATGGAGTGTGCGTTGGCAGAGAGCATGAAAACAGTGTAGCAGTTTTCCAGCTTCTTGTTAACTTTAGTCCAATCGGTTTTTTTGTAAAGCAAACGCCTTACCCTATTTGACGGCTAAAGAGGGAGTGCAACTCCTTTGATTATCTCAATTCTGACTACTAGATGGCGTTAGCGTCTACAATGTATTTCAGTTACGATCTTAGTTCCACTTTTTCTCAGTTATTTTCCAACGGAATAGTGTCAATCTTGTTTCTAATGAAAGAGAATCGTCTTGTCTAGAGAAGTGTGGAGCCAAAATTATCTAAAATATATTTTTGCACTTTGGAGCAATATTTTAAGGTTGGCTGATTGAAAGATAAATAAAATCTGTAAACGTGATTTGCCATCCAATATCTAGGAATTAAATCCTTTTCCTCGTTAAAAAAGTGTTACTAATTTAAAATTAAACAACAAAATGCCATAATATGCAGGTGTTGTTTGAAAAAATCATACCTACTCTAATCGGATTTGAACGCAGAATGGGTGTTAAATGTGACAAGGCATGTTGACAAAGAAGGGCTGGAAAGCAGTTCCGACGCTCGTCAGATCCGTGCATTCGGAAATCTGAGCAAAATGACGTTTCACACGCGGTCGACATAAAACTGTCCTTAGTATTGGAGTTACACGTCGTTGTGCTTCCAAATATTGACGTAGATTGTGCTCCATTGCTCCAATACTGCACCCAAACTAATATACATCAACAAATTATAAATCGACAAAAATTTTCCTGCGATATTTTGCTCTGTAGTTCATTCTCCCTGGTTTCAGGGACAACTCAATATTTCCGAAAGGGGGAGGGGAAATCAAATGTGTGATCGGATAGCCGTTTCCACGAAACGGGAATTCCCTTTCCCCCGAATTTTAATCAGGGCTGAACTTTCGGTGAAATGGAAAGACATAGTATGGCCCACAACGTTTCGATATCCCGCTCCCCGATCCAAGGCTCCCATTTCCCCTTCCCCACATTAAAGTGAAAAAAGCACCACCCCCCCCCCCCCCCACACAACTCTCCCTGCCAGCCCTACAAACCGCAAACTCTTCGTGTATCAAGTAATGTATCAGTATCAATAAAGCTTACTGGCAATAATACAATGCCAGTATGCCTATTGAAGTGGGTTTGCCAGAAACCTTATTATCTACCTGAAATT
>JAHWFP010025065.1:1382-12493 GCA_023313725.1 Lithobius niger
TTTATTGAATAAATAGGTCTGCATCCGTATTTATTGAATAAATAGGTCTGCATCCGTATTTATTGAATAAATAGGTCTGCATCCGTATTTATTGATTAAATAGGTCTGCATCCGTATTTATTTAATAAATAGGTCTGCATCCGTATTTATTTAATAAATAGGTCTGCATCCGTATTTATTTAGTAAATAGGTCTGCATCCGTATTTATTTAATAAATAGGTCTGCATCCGTATTTATTTAATAAATAGGTCTGCATCCGTATTTATTTAATAAAGAGGCCTGCATCCGTATTTATTTAATAAATAGGTCTGCATTCGTATTTATTTAATAAAGAGGTCTGCATCCGTATTTATTTAATAAAGAGGTCTGCATTCGTATTTATTTAATAAAGAGGTCTGCATTCGTATTTATTTAATAAAGAGGTCTGCATCCGTATTTATTTAATAAAGAGGTCTGCATTCGTATTTTTTTAATAAATAGGTCTGCATTCGTATTTATTTAATAAAGAGATCTGCATCCGTATTTATTTAATAAATAGGTCTGCATCCGTATTTTTTTAATAAATAGTTTAGCATCCGTATTTATTTAACCTATCTCGAGCCAATTTGGCATTCCATCCTGTTTAATAATTAACCACTAACACACTTTTTATGGGGAAAAAGTGAAACTACAATTCCAGTGTTAGTAAGGGTCGACCTAGGATCTGTGAGTTAAACTTTCAACTTTCAACGGAGTTATAAGCTCTCAAAGTTGAAAGTCTAACTCAGAGATCCTAGGTCAGTGTTAATAACTCCGTCAAAAGTAAACATCTTTAAAACAAATTTGGAATCTAGCCGTGACTAGTCAAGGCCTGTCTGCAGTCCAAAAATTGTGAAATTCGGTCCAGCCAAACCCGCGATACAGAGAGGGACCAAATAGACAACTTCTTGTTCTAGGTCTTGTTCTTCTGGGGATGTACCTTTCGTCTGTCCTCTCTACAGGTCAAACTATTTGTCTTAGAAAACTGGGTCTTAGCACATTGTACAGGTATTACTCCGTAGGTGTGCATAGGACATAAGGCCTTTTCTAATTGGTTCAGGGGTTACAGAGCTCTAAACGACCAGATTGATTGTTTTACATTGTTTTAAACATTGTTGTTATGCAACAATGCCAATGCCAAACGCCAGCTGCAAGACGTAGACTGAAGATTAAGGGATTTTGTTAACACTGGCAATAGCTAGGTTAGTAAGGGTCAGCCTAGGGTCCCTGTGTTAAACTCTCAGCTTTGACCGTCAACTGCACTGTTTTATAGTTTAGTTGCAATTCTAATTGTAACACGAATTAATAAACAAAACGGAACGTTAATTGTTTAGAGCAAGGGTCCAAAAGTCAAAACAGAAGGAACACGGTCAAGCTTTGACAGTCAGGGTCGAGGTGTAAAATTTTGTCAGTAAGAGTACTATTAGACCCTTACTACCCGGTGGCCAGCAATAAATACATTTTTACGAAAAACTGTAAATTCTCTTACAAAGACCCATGTGATGATCCAGTGGTAGTAGGCATACGTTACCTGTTTTGCTTTACGTTGAAAATTATTTTTCGATTTAGTAACATGACAGCATATTCGCAGCAGAGAGCATTATTGCTTATCCTCTACCATAAATCGACGAAATGTAACAAAAAATTCTAAAGCATCAAAAGACAAAATGCCAAACTTAACAAGAAAATTGTGTTTTAAAGTTCCTTAACGATATTCTAAGAACAAAGAAAACCTGCTACAACCGTTCATACAGACGTTCTATCCGAATAGACAAGAACTAAGCTAACCACCAGGTAGTAAGGGTCTAATGCTTACTGACGAAATGTTACACCTAGACCCTGACTGACAAAGCTTGTCCGTGTTCCTTCCAGGTTTTGACTTTCAGACCCTTGCTCTGAACATTTAAAGTTCCTTTTTTTTTGTTTATTAATGCGTCTTATAGTCGTATAGTGGAACTTACACAGGCAGGAGTGTATACTCTCATTTACATTCCTGAATCGTAGTGTAACCCAGGAACGAAGTGGTTATGATTTCACGACTGCTGCTAATTTAAGGGGAGGGCGATCTCTTTTGCTTAGTAGTTGTAATGAAAATTTAGAAAGTTCCCTATAATTCCACCACCTCTATTGATGGGTTTATATCCAAGATTCACAACAGTCGATTGTTACTTAGAGGTACACTCCTCCCTGTTGGCTTTCCTGTATGGCTCCGACGTTGAAAAATACATTGTACTGAGGACATAGCTGACGTCCATACAATTAGCCCCCCCCCCCCCCACCCCACTTAGTCAGTTCGAATGAAACTAGGCCAAAGAGATAGTGCTTAATTAGTGCTTTTTAGTGCTTCCATTCACAGAATTAGTGCTTCATTTTTTCATGTCGAAAAAATGGTTTCAATATTGGGGGCCAGTCCCCCACTTAGTCCGATTCGAATGAAATTAAGCCCAATGATTAGTGCTTAATTAGAGCTTTTTAGTGATTCCACTCACATAATTAGTATTTCATTATGAAGCAAGCAGTCTGCGTTAAAGACTGGCCTTGTGAGGATACAAAATACACTAGTCTGAGAAAGAAAGAAAAAGACTACTGCCCCAACTGGGACTCGAACCCAGGACATCCCGTTTATTGGCCGGGCGCTCTAACCACTGCACTACCGGGGCGGGTACTGGCTACAGGCTCCAGCCGAGCTAAGTAGCTGTTCAATCTTTCTCAGTGGTGACCTAAAGATCACGAACAAACATACAAGGAAGCAAAGCAACTTTGCTTCTTGGCCTCCACACAAGAAATAATGCTAGTAGTAAATAAAGAAAGAATAAAGAATAAAGTAAACGGGATGTCCTGGGTTCGAGTCCCAGTCGGGGCAGTAGTCTTTTCTTTCTTTCTCAGACTAGTGTATTGTGTATCCTCACAAGGCCAGTCTTTAATGCAGACTGCTTTCTTCATTTACCCTTTACCTTGTGATTTCTTTCTTTATTTAGTATTTCATTACTTGCGGAGATGTGCTCTATTAGCGTTTTTTAGTGCGTCCATCTCATAATTAGTGCTTTATTACTTACCGAGCAAACACTGTTTTACTTGTGGGGGGACGCAGCTGTATGCTAGCCCCCCCACTTAGTCCAATTCGAATGAAATTAGCCCCATTAATTAGTGCTTAATCAGTGATTTCCAATAGCTAGCGGGGTATTTAGTTAGAGAATTTCTCGTTATTTTTCATTATTCTGCACTCTAAATTACGCAGAATTAATAATTATTCAGATCGATTTGGATTTTATTATGGACTGCAATAATTACAGTCAAATATTTGACAGTATACATACATTGGATTCACACAGCCTACCTTTACGCATTGTCTCGACAGCATGGCTGTAGACTACGTAATAATTTACCTCCCTTGGAATTTATTTAATACTATTACAGTATTGCTCGTTCCGAAGCGACTCGCTCATCCGCGAATTATTTATTGCTGTTTTAAATGTTGAGATAATTGACTGACCATGCTTCATATTTTATTTAAATCTGTATGTATGTTCTTAAAACGGCGAAATATGGCCTCACACGACATAAAACTTGTTTTCCCATAACATTATTAGGTTTGACGTCGGTCTCCCATGTTAAAGCCAAAATTTCGATGCTTAATTTCTCCGCTGCCTTGTAATATTTTCCTCTCAAGTTTCATACATACGCTCTGTTGGACTTGGTGAACACGTGTACCAACTTTTATTCATTTCTGATAGGTCTCTTCGGAGATTTGGACTTGAGCTGGAATCGTGAGTTTCATTTTCGGGTTGTTGTTATTTAGACGTGTTTATACAATGGTCTCTACAGACTAAACCATTTCTCCTAGAACGATGGTTCTTAGCTCATTTGAAAGAGCTACTTTACTTCCAGAGATGTGCCCATTATAGAAATAGAAATTTCAATCGGTCGAGCCATTTCGGAGTTACGGGGCCCTGAACGATAGGTTTTATTGTTTTACATTGTTTTAAACATTGTTATTAGGCAATATTGGCTATCAGCAAACGCCAGACGCAAGGCGTAGATTTAAGACTAAACAAATGCTAACAATGCTGTTGGTCAACAATTCACCCGCACTTTGACGAAACGTGAAGAGGAAGCATTATCCTTATTGCGAATTAGTTTATATAGTGGTCTGACGTCACCCTGCCGTTTTAAAGCTAAAATGTTGCCCATTAGGCTTGCTAGCCTGTGATAATACGAATAAAAGAAAAAGTCGCTGTAAGAGAGCTGTGGAAAAACCAACTTACAAACGAAAGACTTGCACTGAATGAGCGAGCAATGCGAGCACCCACAAAATTGAAGAATTTTGTTGGAAATTGATATTTACTTGACTTTAGAAAACTGCAAGATCGTCAAATAAATTAACCCGTAAGATAACAGCATTGTGGCTTATCTTTTCGGTTGCGAAGCGATTATTAATCACACGATAAATTAAAGTTGCATAAATATTTATTAAAAAAAAATTAATGTTGAAACAATACATAGGGCATAGACAGTTGTTTGCGAGTCTATTGGAGACATCGTTGTGGCTCATCTTTTCGGTTGCTCTTCGTATCTTATTTCTTTATCCATTTGCTTTTGTAGCGCGTTGCGGGGAGGCGTTGTTCCTCGACAAGTACAATTTATTATTTTTTTTTTTACAAACCACCTATGGTTGTACCGCTATTAATGTGCAAAATCTGGTTTTAACTGATGCAGTGGTTATTGCGTGATGCGATTACAAAGACTGCATTTAAGTGTATTTAAAATACAATTCGGTCGTTATTAGGCTTAATGCACAGACTCTCCTGTTTATCTCACGTGAAGTGTTGACAAAGCGGACCATTCACGCCTCAACTGTGCTGAAAAGGAAAAGACGGTACTTCAGGGAATAGGCACGCTCAGTATCATAGTGTGCGCGGGGTATCTTGAGTCCTGCAAGTATTTTATGAGCGGCTACGTCTTCCTGGAGGAGGCGGCTTTAATCGACGGTCGCCATTGTTTTTGTAACCATCTTGGATATCAGCAAGGCACTCTGCTACTAAAAACGTACAATCGATTATCTGTGTTCCTTCTGCAGCGAACTCAAGATAGGCCACGGACACAATTGGGAGATTATAACAGATCAGGAGTTTTTTGACACAATTACAGGGGGTTAGCCACGATTGCAGGCAATACCACAACCTATGTACTGCATGAATTTACTTGTGCTGAATTAAAAGCACTAGCAAATTCGTGCAATACATAGGTTATGATATTTACATAGCTTGCCTTTATTCGTGGTTAATCACGGGAGTAGAGTGTAGTTGGGTTTCGCAACTAACGCACAAAGCAGGTTCCATCTCCCATTACAAACTTGCTGACCGTGACGTCATTCTCGTGGTCGCATTCAACAGCAACAGTGAGTGAAAAGCAGAATTGAATGCCTTCAATTTATGATCAATAGCTACAAGATTCAGCTTTAAATTTTGGAGCAACTACAGTAGGCACCGTACTCGATGTCGAGATAATGTATTTTTTTAAACATGGTGGACGTATCCAAGGTACAAAATAAAATAAAAAATTTGCCTTCGAACCTGACGTCATTTATGACCTGCCTCTGATTCGCCGCTCTCAACGTTAGGATTTGTACAAGCGAAACCCCCGGAGCAAACCCAAACGCCGTTCTTAATTTCTAAACTTTTATTAAGATTTACCAGGATTAACTGAAGCGTACGAACGTTTGAAGTATCTTACTTATCTGCATCAATCGTTTTTATGTTCTGGAGCGCTCTTCTGCTATAGAGCAGTGACATTTGCCGCCATATTGGCACCAGTATGGGTTTTGGAGGGCATAACTACAAGGTGCACTACATAAAAATGGAGGGAAAAACAACGGAAGAGCGGATTTCTTTGGCTTAAAATAACGTTGTTTTCTCCAACAACAAAAATCGCACGTTATAGGCTTAAGAAATCCAGTCTAATAGCATTGGCTTCAATAAGACGATCTTCCTTTCTGCCTCTAGTGCCCCTTGCAGTTAACCCATTAAGGCTCCAGCATAAAGTTATATACAATAATACTACGTCGTGTCACTGCTCTATAGAAAACAGACGACTATTCCATCGATTAAAATGAACCGGTCTTTCAATATGGCGACATTTCGCTTAAGAGCACGCGCAGAGATGCGCAAACGACACTCGCATGGAACTATGGGAATATTTGCGATTCAGACGTGGTATTAAGCGATAGCATGGCAGGGAAAGACAGTTGCAAATCCCAACCATACTATACCCCTGTGGGTTAATCCCCTACAATTGTTTCGAAAAATGCTTGATAGGGTAGACTTCCGCACTACACTGCTCACACTTCAGAATCGTGGTGAAGATTGAAGGCGGCCATCTTTATGGGAAAGTTTCGTGAAATAGCATGGCGATCAGACACTGATTCCTGCGATTTTAAATGCAAAACAAATTTAAGTATGATATACCACTTACACATCTTACTGAAGAAAAGAAATGCAGATGCAGAGTATAGCGAGTAAATTGTTTGATGAAGAAAAATTAATGAAACGAGTATTTCAAGTGACTCGCAGACCTCAGCAGTTCTATAGAGAAGTGACATTTGCCGCCATATTGGCACCAGTATGGGTTATGGAGGGCATAACTACAAGGTGCACTACATAAAAATGGAGGGAAAAACAACGGAGAGTGGATTTCTTAGGCTTAGGCTTAATAACGGTGTTTTCTCCAACAACAAAAATCGCGCGTTTTAGGTCTAAGAAATCACTCTTTACAGCATCGGCTTCAGTGTGACGCCCTTCTGTTTTTCTCTGCAGTGCCCCTTGCAGCTAACCCATTAAGGCTCCAGCATAGAGTTATACACAATAATACTACGTCGTGTCACTGCTCTATTGTTTAATTAGCTGGACATATTGAGTTACCACGATGATGTTCGGGTTCGTACGACATCAAAATATTACCACGACCTTTCGTCGTTTACGTTGGCCTGCGGCAATGCATTGACATACATATTATTAGTAATCGGTAACTAAATTTCCAAACAGCGGTAAATGACAGGGTGTCTCTTCCAAGTCACTAACCAGAGCAGCTTTATTCTGATCAGCTTCCTGAAATTAGGCAGTTACTTCCTCAGGCAGCGAGGCTAAAGCTCTGCCATCACTCAGCCACATGGCCGCCAAAATACTTTTAATAGGCTACTTAATGAAATAAATTCTGAGGGATTCCTCACATCTGGGAAAGGCGGTCCAGCAGAAACCGGCATTTCCTGTGTACCCATTGAAAGAAACGCACAGATAGTGCAGACCACAGGGACTTGGTGTCGCTCAAGTACCGCGTGGATATAGAGTGTTATACATATAATGAAAGGGTTGAAACCAGACAGGAGTCGTATAGAGCAGTGACATTTGCCGCCATATTGGCACCAGTATGGGTTTTGGAGGGCATAACTACAAGGTGCACTACATAAAAATGGAGGGAAAAACAACGGAAGAGCGGATTTCTTAGGCTTAAAATAAAGTTTTCTCCAACAACAAAAATCGCGCGTTTTAGGTCTAAGAAATCACGCTTCACAACATCGGCTTCAGTACGACGCCCTTCTGTTTCTCTCTGCAGTGCCCCTTGCAGCTAACCCATTAAGGCTTCAGCATAGAGTTATATACAATAATACTACGTCGTGTCACTGCTCTATAGTAAAACAATCCATACCTGTATTGAGCGTTATTAAATTTTACGCTTGCGCACTGTTATCATCACTGGAAATCGTGCTGAACGTCTTTATTGATAACTTGTCTCACGTTCGAAGTCATTATTTCTACCACTACATTGTCCGGAGCGATCTGAGAAGCGTCTAGGCAAAAGCCCCAGCCATTACCGGAAGTTGACTGGGATAGCATGAAAAGCTTCTCAGATCGCTCTGAACAACGTAGGGGTACAAATAATGACTTAAACATGAGACAAGCTAACAATAAAGACGTTCAGTGCGAGTTCCAGTGATTATATAGTGATTATAAAAAAAAAAAGATTGTCCTACGATATGACTTCTGCTGGATTCAACCCTTTCAGTATTATCAAGAATTTATAGGGTTTGGGAGGAGAATTTGTAACTCTAAGAAGTCACTATTGAAACACGGTAGATTCGTCCCCATTAGTTCAGTCCTAGTTATCAGAGGGCGCCACGTGTTCTATCTGGTAATTTTTTTGTCATTTTCAGCCTAAATCTAAAGTAAACTAAATTACAACTATAAACTAGGCTAAATAATAATCTATATATATAATTACACAAGATCCGCAACGCAGCCATTGGCAGCGCAGCACCAATCTGCCAGCTACATACGATGCCATCTCCGCCATCTACCGACGGAACGGCAAATTATAACAGTAGCAGCCAAGCCCCGCTGAGATAGTAGCTGTGCCCGGAAAGCAACGGCCAGCAGCGCGAACATACGATGCCATCTACCGACCGAACGGCAAATTAAATGAGGGGAGAGCGAGATGACGCGGAATGAGCGAGCGAAGCGAGCGACTCCGCTAGTTAAATATAAGCTAGTTTAGTTTAATTTTAGGCTAAAAACTGAGTAGAAATTCCCACATAAAACACGTGGCGCCCTCTATAAAGTAAGACTGAACTAATAGGAATGTATCCAAGACGTTTCGGTATGGGTCTCGGTCACAAATTCTCCTCCCAACCCTATAAATTGTTGATTATATGTATAGTACTATGTATCCATGTGGTCCGCGAGCGACCACAAATCCCTGTGGTGCAGACCATAGTGTTTAACCAACTCCTTTAGAGGAATTAAGTCTGATGATCAAGTAAGGCCGTTTGTGTTTATCATGACTGTGCATGTCTAAATTGGAACTAAAGTTGTTTCGTTCGAAAAAGTGTTGATGAAACCTAATGCATATTTTTGGAACTCCAAATTGAAGTTATTTTTCTGTGTTTTTTTTCCCTTCATTTTAGCCAATCGTGAAGATCTGTCGGCACCAATAACGATTGTCATCGACATCGACAAAGCCAACAAGACTAATGGGATCCTCATTCATGGAGCCGGAAGTCAACAACAAAGTACCACCGCATTCCTCCAAGTTCCAGGTTCCGGACTGGACTCCGCATCTCACCAAGGAGGGAGCATATACCAACCAAGCGGTGTGTCTTCATTTTTAAACAGTACTACATCATTGCATCATACCAAACTGCCACGTCAGAACTCGTGGGACAGTGATTGCGTCAGCACTGACACAGCCAGTTCCATGTACAGCCACCGGTTACCATTGCGTCAGTCCCCTGGTCGTGTCGGCCATGCCACATCCGCTGCTGAAGTGATCATACGCGCGCGGCGGAAGGTAATACGCATGTTAATAGCCCTCGTACTTTCCTTCGCACTGTGTAACTTACCGTTCCATGCTCGCAAAATGTGGCAATACTGGTCAGACAGTTATGAAGGCTCGAGCGAGACCGCAGTACTCTTGACGCCAGTAACTTTCCTGGTCATGTATCTCAACGCAGGGTTAAATCCATTACTCTATGCCTTCCTGTCACGACACTTCCGACAGAGCATGCGTGACGTGTTAGTATGTCGTGGTCACCGGCCACGTCATTTCCGTCGACAGAGTTCCAGCCGATCCACAATGCGTACGCAGGTAACATCATGTGCCACTACATATAATGACTGCTGACGGTGGTGGCCACTTTGCCAGCAAGCTTGCAGTTGCAGTTCGACGTCTCCTCCTCCCAGCCCGACATTACATTTCCTGTAATTTCCCCAGTCACCTACAAAGAAACCCCCCCAAAAAAAGTTTTGCTTGATTGTATAATTGTATGGTGTGTATAGTGTACTTTCAATATCAAAAGTGCCCTGAAACAGTACGACAAAATGTAAGTGTTTTCCGTTGTCCACTGAAACAAAAATGTAATGGAATCGTAACAAGGTAAAAATATATATATAGGTTTAAAACTCTTTAGTTCAAAACCTTCTGCAATCAGCTGTTACTGGGTGGATCCTGTTAACAAATACACAACTACGTGATATTGCTCCCCCACCGCAACAACATGTGGCATCCATTTGTGACACTAACTTAGACTCGTTTTTATTTTATCTGATAGCTTTAAATGACATTTTGCAAAGCACTGACATTTAGTATTTTGACTTGTAGGCAACCACAGGCGGCTCCTGACCGCAATTTTATCGCAACAAATCTCACTTGACAGATGTCGCTGATCTTTTTGAAAAATTAGGAGAGCTAAAACAATGCAGCTTGTTTAATACATGTCACAATTGCTACATAAAACATTACTCTTAATAAAGAGGCAGGAAAGTGTGTTAAGTATTATGTTAAGCACTTTTTCTTGACGCATTGGGAGAATGAACGTTAGCTTATGGCTGTCAACAGCAATCGTAGAATTGCATTCGCCCACTTCACCTCACGGACCAAATTTGTTTGGGATGCATTTTACTGCAAGGACAGCATGAAAAACGTAGCTTTCATATTTAATTATTAGTTTTCCCAAACATAATTGGACACGTCACATGACAAATATGTTACGCGTAATTATATCTGAGATCCACTCCGTAACAGTTGTCAAGTTCATGGAATTGGATGCATAAAATAATCAGAAAGTTCATTAAATACAATTTGATACAATAACTTAGTTTTCTGTACTTCTGTGCTTTAAATTTTTATTCCCGTTTGGATTACATATGACACAGAAGGAAAAGCAAAAACGTTGTATGTTGTTAGTACCCGCTCACTGCAAACTGTTTTAAAATGCCGAGGATTTTGGAATTAGTATCATCTACACTTAACAAAATTTGCAACGTGTTCCGCAGGCAATGTGTGTTCAATATTGAGTTTAGGGATCGACCGATACAGAAAAATACTGATCCGATCCGATACCGATATTTTCCCATCACTCCGATCCGATACAGATTCCGATACAGATTCTGATACACCGATACCGATAAGTGATATCTATTTTTAAAAAAGTCAACAGGTAAAAAAGTCAAACTCATTCGTACCTCTGACCATAAAAAAACCCAGTCCACACTGCAAAAAGGCCTAATTGCAAAAAGCCGACAGTACGCACGCGTTAAATTCAC
>JAHWFP010025066.1:0-11427 GCA_023313725.1 Lithobius niger
CGAAACCCCCAACAGAAAATGTTTCAGGAGTTAAAGGTGATTCGTTCACCATGATATCACCTTAATAAGCTGAGAGTTCAAAATTGTTTTCATCTCAACAGGGATTGTTATTGGTACTTAATGTATGCCAGTGGATTCTAGTCAGTGGATGATTGTCATTAGTTCTTCATGTGTGCCAGTGGATGAGTACCAACGGTTGCTATACTTGTTGATTTTGCCAAGGCATTTGAATCGGTAGTGTATGACACTTTCAGCAAAATTACAATTTCTAGTAAATAAAGAAAAAATCACAAGGTAAAGGGTAAACGAAGCAAAAAGTCTGCATTAAAGACTGGTCTTGTGAGGAAACACAATACACTAGTCTGAGAAAGAAAGAAAAGACAACTGCACCGACTGGGACTGGGACTCGAACCCAGGACTTCCCGTTTACTAGCCCAGCGCTCTAACCACTGCGCTACTGGGGCGGGTTCTGGCTACAAGCTATAGTCGAGCTAAGTAGCTGTTCAATCCATCTCAATGTTGCTTTCCTTCCTTGTATGCAGGTTTGTGACCTCCAGGTCACCATCGAGAAAGATTGAACAGCTACTTAGCTCGGCTGGAGCCTGTAGCCAGAACACGCCCCCGTAAGCACAGTGGTTAGAGCACCCGGCTAGTAAACGGGAAGTCCTGGGTTCGAGTACCAGCAGCAGCGGTTGTCTTTTCCTTCTCTCTCAGACTAGTGTATTGTGCATCCTCACAAGGACAGTCTTTAATGCAGACTGCTTGCTTTGTTTACCCTTTATCTTGTGCTTTATTCTTTATTACTCATATTATTTGTTCTAGTGTGGAGGCCAAGAATCAATGTTGCTTTTCCTCCTTGTTGCATTCCCTCCTCTAGGTCACCACTGAGAAAGATTGAACAGCTACTTAGCTCGGCTGGAGCCTGAGCCAGAACCCGCCCGGGTAGCACAGTGGTTAGAGCGCCCGGCTAATAAACAGGTAGTCCTGGGTTCGAGTCCCAGTCAGGGCAGTTGTCTTTTCTTTCTTTCTCAGACTAGCGTATCGTGTATCTACACAAGGCCAGTCTTTAATACAGACTGCTTGCTTCGTTTACAATTTCTAGATTTGCAGTATTACTTTTTAAAATGGCTTTACAACTTCTCATCTAATCATAAACAGTACGTGACTTGTCACACCAACCTAAAACATTGTTTCCTTTTGCGGGGTGTGTGCCACTTAGGGTTCAGCGCGTGCTTATGGAATGTCACTGTCTTGATGGTGTCCATCACGTCTCCATATTCCATGTGACTTGGAACGTCAATTGGGTGATTGGTCTGTCCCGCTGTCCAGCGTTTGTTAATTTTTGGCAGAAGGCACAGCGCTAGATTTGGAGTTTGCGCAAGGGGAGTTTTAAAAGTCAGCGGCTTGCGAGTCGCTTGGCAGCGGCGAACGCTTTCCCAATGAAATAACAAACGGGCAAGCGTTTCCGCTTGCAAGCGACTCGCAAGCCGCTGACTTTTAAAACTCCCCTGTACTATCTCCGTAACGTGTGGCGCACTGGCAATCCAGCTCAAGTACTGTGACTGACGTTATTAGGGGTTAATGTTTACATTAAGCATCACACGCACGCACGGCCTCGCGCAAGCTAAAAGTGACGTCGTAGGTCAAAGGTTACACGTCCACACACACGGAAACCGGAAGTGATGTCATAACGCCGCCTCCAAATGTCGCCCTCCTGTGACGTTATAGCACCAACCCAAATATCGCTCCCACATGTTCCCCCCCCCCAAAAAATGTAACCCCCTCCCACACGGACCCCCCCCCCTTATGTATCATGCATAACTTAACCCTATACTGCTTATAAATCTTCAAGTGTTATGCAAACTCAAACAGTCTTCTTTACACATAAGATGGGCGAAATTTGTTCAGTTACCATAACTAAGTTGGTACTTAACCTTTAAAGTATAATGAAGACCACATTAGGTTATCAGATCCGCAACGTTTTCCACAAGCTTTAAGTGGTGCTAGTATTTCACTGATATTGTTTATGATTAAATGAACCTCTTAAATACCTTCCATACCTTCGTATTGGAGCCGTATGTCCGTCCCCCCCCCCCTCCCATCGCGAAGGTATGTCCGTCCTCACCCCTTCGGAGATCTGGACCCCATGTACGTATACGTTACCTACCTGTGCGCTTCACCAACACCACCACATGAATTTCAGAAGTGAATCTCGTGTAAATTACATGTGTTTTAAGTGTCAGTTTTCTTTCTAATCATTTAACGGATGTAACGCAAACCGAACACTAATGAGCAAGAATGTAAGGAATTGCAAATGAACTCATGTTGACATTTATTACACAATACATTCCTCCCCGTATAAGATTTGATAAAAATGGTTTCACCGAAGCAGAATTTTTGCAACGGATGTTTATAGTTCAAGGCAATACTTTGTAACGATGAAAAAAAAAAAGAGAATGCAATAACATCATGACGACATACAACGGATTAAAAGACGTATTTCTAGGAATTAAGGCCCGTATTCTGAACGCTGCCTAAAACTCGTACTTGACTTGAAATGAGGTCACACCTATTTAGTGCCGTTCACCACCAGAACTTCGTTTGGATACATTTGGAAGAAATCGGGTGGTGAATGGCACTTAATAGGTGTGACGTTATTTCAAGTCAAGTACGAGTTTTAGGCAGCGTTCAGAATACGGGTCTTAGTATCATGCCGGAAAATGATAACATAAAATTGAAACCGAAGCTAAATCGTAACAAACATTTTTATTTATTGAACTAATATACACAAATAAGTGTGATTACAAAAAATAAAAACTTTCTTTTCAAATATTTACAACGTATACAAGCGACTAAAAAAAATTAGGTGAACCCAAAAATACAACTACAAACCGAATACTTATTATAAGTAATCAAATCAGGTCACTTTTAGAAAAAAAAATTATAACACGAAAGCCCTTCTTCATCAATTATCAAATCATTTAATTTTACTCCAGTTTTTAAACTTGAAACGAACTAGTTTCAAGATTTGAAACCGCCCCCCCCCCCCCTCTTTTTAAAAAGACAAGCCCTAAAATGGCGTAGTCATACTTGGACAAACATTTGAAGCGTATCCATTGGGGATTGACGCTACCTGTCGGAACTTTTGAATTGATATAAAAAGGGTGCAGTGTTTTGCTGATCTTCATTAAAACTTCAACGAGACAACAAGATTCATCAATTAGAAAGTCGCAAACTTTTTTTTTTTATCAGTTTATTGATAAGGTCATCGTGTTTACATTTATTCTTCATGTTTTATCCTACGTTAGGGACCGGTCATTATTTATCGCCGAGGACAATTTTTAAGGTTCCGTCAAGAAGAGGGGGAGTTTAAAACGGTAATAAGACAATTCGTCCCCGGACAATTCGTCCCAGGAAATTCGTGTCTGGACATCTGGTCCCCGGACTATACACCAATTTTAGTGTGTGCTGTTGTGCTAGATGCCGTCGATCTTGCAGCCGTTTGTTTTGCTACCGGCAGCACAAACTTAGCGTTTGTGTCCCGAGCTGGTGTCTTGCCCTCCCAATTGCACAAACGTGAAAATTAATCGAAGCCTTTGCGACCAGTCTACCCCATAACTTTTTCTTTGGTTCAGTGGTAGAATGCTCGCATGCCACGTGGGCACCCTGGGTTCGATTCCCGGCCGATGCACCGGGCGGAATTATGACAGTATGGAAGAATTACAAGAAGTAGTAGGGCTATGATGTTTACTGTACAGGATTCGATGTTACTGAGACTCTCCTGCCACTGCCTTTTCTGCTGCAATGCAACTCTAATGGGATGAGGATGGATAATTTTGGGGCATGGTGGCTTAAATTGAGACGTGTGGATGAAAAAGAGGTGGAACAGCTTCTAGGTTATCAAATATCGAAAATAACTTACTGGTTTGAAAGTTGGGAATGGAATGTAAGCTTTGAGTTGAGATGCCGTTTGTGCAAATGGGAGAGGCCAACTCTAGCGGGACGCGAAATGTGCGGTTTTGCTTTTGGTGGTAAGATCTATGTCACCACTGTGCTACTGTATCCTCTCCACGTATTCCCATTAATTACTGTGATAGACGTATCTTTGAACTAGCCCACGTCTTCTTCGTGATACATTTGAAACGTTCACTTACAATCCTTTCAGACTTAAAATTCCACTAAACGAATTTGGTTTTTATTTCAGCTCAGTTTACATGTGATTTAAACCCTCGATATTCTAACAGAAGCTACGGTTAAATAAATAGCCGTAAATAGCTGTTAACAAGTGCCATATTGGTAAAGGCAGTATGGCCAGGGCCGTGCCATACGGGTAGGGAGGAGGGAAACTGCCTCCACAAAAATGGCTGACATGGGCACTAAATTCGAGTGGTTTGTGTGTTTACATTAGAAATTTCTTTTTCTTCATTCACCTTCACTGATTAGCGCTAATCGCCCAGTAATAAAGAATAAAAAAAAAACAAATGTCACCACAATTCATCATCTAGCATTTAGTATCGAGAATTAAAAGTACTGACGTGAATTTAAAAAAATCTATTTAGTTTTCGTATTTTAGAGAAGGTTGTCGAGGATGAAGATAGGTGGCCGAAAATGTAACGGTTTCTCAGTCCATGCTATGAAACCATCCAAGTAAGTCGTCATAATTTGTGAAAAGTATTAGTCTGTCGAGGGGGGGGGGGGGGGCCCCCCCCCCCCCGGCCCCCAAACTAGGGGGGGCCCCAAATCCACCGGGGGCCCCCCCCCCCCGACCATATGTAAATACCAGAGAGACGATGAAACTACAGATAACAGTTGGGAATATCTATGAAAAAAAAGAAAAAATAGGACTGTTTTTTAGGTGCGACAAGGGGAGAGCGCAAACATGACAGGGGCGCCAGATTTCGCATTGACACCCCCCCCCCCCATGCACTGACGTTGGCTCGGCCCTGAGTATGGCAGCGGACTATTTCACCAGTTCGAACTCACCTGAATGAAAAGTTAAGTGCATAAAGGTGGTTTACTGTACTACGTTATTCTATACCATGCGCCATGGCTGTTTGCTGTGACGTGCATATCACGTGACTGGGCTAGTCCAATCAGACGGCCAAACAGCCGTTGTTCTCGTTCGTCATTGGCTAACTCATGGTGACGTCACGTTAAACAGCCATTGCGCATGGTTTAGTGATACGCTTTTCGCTGTTTGGCTTATTTAGTTTTCATTTATTGCCAACGAACTGGAGTTAGGGCACGTTTACGCAACCACTCGCTTTTCATTCGAGCAGCTAGAAGCTAGAAATCACCTCAAATTTCAACATGGCGGCGGTTTTATGTCTGCCGCCTCGCAACGAAAACAGCAAATAACGTGAATTCAGAAGGGTTTGGGAAAATTGTTTCCTCAGGAGAAATTCTTTATATTATTGGCACGGATTATAAGACTGCGAGTATTTACTCAAACCATGTCGGATTTAGCTCATCCATTTAGCGTTGTTACCATGGCAATGTCACCTTTGCCATCGCGATTGAGTTCTAGCTGCGAGAATGTGCAAAGACGAGTCGCTGCATAAACGCGCCCTTAAAGGTGCCGATTCAACGAATGACACGTTGCAGCATCTAGTGCCGTCTATCATAATTTAGTTACATACGTAGCACTTGATTTCAACAAGCGAAGGAATGCCCAAAGAAATTCCTTTTTACACAACAAACTAGCGACGTGTCTCCTTAATTATTGAATGGAAAGCTGGTGTGTCCATGTACGTGCACCAGAGAGCCAGCGGTCGAGGTTAAAGATATCACTGTCACTAGATGGCGCCCATATACAGCGGTTCGAAATCAGCCTATCAAAACGGTCGATATATAGAAAAAAAGCGCCCTTGATGTCGTTAGGCTTAACTTTACCGCTTGCTCCCTGGTGCACCTAGCGCACCATCTTTACACTCAATAATTAAGGAGTCACGTGGCTTATTTGTTGCGGAAAAAGAAATTGATTTGTGTGTTCGTTCGCTTGTTGAAAGTAAGGGCTTGACAGAACTAGATAGCGGTAAATGGCTATAGATGCTGCAGCCTGTCATTTGGTGGGAACCCCTCTTTGGGCTCGTACATAATTATGTTAATCCTTACCTAGGTACGTTTCATCAGTATGTTTCCTCTACTGGAGGCTATGGTCTGCTTGCCACATAGACGTAAACAAAAATGTTTTTGTTGCAGCGTAGTATGTATTATTTAGTAATGACGCAAATACTTTCTGCAACTGCAGCTGGGGAGCAGCTGAATGTCTGGTTTACGTTCATCGTGTCGTTAAAATTAGACAACAGACATTTCACCAACCGTCTGTATCTACTAATATAATACCCAACCTCAGGAATTAATCAGCAACAGCAGCAGCAGCCGACAATTAAAAGTACGGTTTTTTCAAGGCTACAATTTAAAGTAACGTTGTTTTTCATTCATCGTGCGCATGCTATGTCTTTGCTACGGTGCCTAACAATTCTTGGGGCACGTGTTATGTATTACGAACTTTCGCCTGAACAGTTGATTGTTGATGGGTAAAATGAAAGAATCCTTGTTTTCAGCTAAATGCATATAGTTCTAAAACAAACTAATCTACGTTTTTAAGTTCGAGGCCTCGAAATTGACAGCTATTAACGATAGAATGGGGTATTTAATTCGTGGATGCAGGCTTTCAGAGCTGAGCAGAATTGATTCAAAGTAGCAACAATTATTACCCCAATGTGCCCTCTTCTGTTGTTAAAGATAACACACATGAATTATTTCAAACTTGACACTGCCAGCCAGTGTGCAAAGACAATTATTGTACAACTCTTCCATTGTTGTAGCCATGCCTTAATTTCGTGAAGATGCACGGCTGCAACAATGAAATCATTGTTAAACTAGAGTGCCGTGCAATCTTACTACCATGAAGACTGCAGGCCACGGAACCCAAAGAAAAAGCAAAGATTATTAACACTATACCTGAGGCTGCTGGCGAATCAGCAGCGTACGAAACACATTCACCTTCCACATTTAAAGGAATTTACGACAGCAACACATCTGTATCTGAATCATCAAACACATCGTCGGCTATTTTGGCCACCGGCAATGTATAGCCATGGAGTCGGATTTCAGGAATTTGATACTGAACGCGACTCGCAACAATGGTCTCGTTGTACAAGTGTGTTATAGTAGGGCCACTAAGAGAATGCCTTGATGTTATCATCGATTGTTTAAGTCGTGACCTCGCTTGCTTGTTTTAGCTGCATGCAAGGTGCACTCTTGGCCATTCATTACCCGTTACCAAAGATGCTTCCATGGTTTATCAGCGCTACGTACACGATCGGATCACGGTCGTCCGTGCATTAGCAATGAATTCAATTGGAATGATCATTTTGAGACGTTGTTATGGCTACGTCAACACATAAAATAATTTTAGCAGCAAAGAAAGAAAATTTGTGGTTCCTTTCATAACATAGTGAAGTAAGAAAATGTTTGTTCCACTAGAAGTACTTTTAAAAACGATATAAAGGTTCGTTACTGAAAATATAAACGTCGCACGCGCTTAAAGCATCATTCGTCCTCCCCTTTGGTTGCCAGGCAACAACAAGTAACGCAGGCAAGCCATCCAAATTCAGCTGCCCAAAATCCAAACAAACAAGATAATCGTGAAATATTAAATTAAATCCCTATACTTTTTTTTTTAAATAAACGTAAGGTAAAATAAGACAAATGAAGAATAAGACGATCTCCACGTGTACACTGTAAAAACTAAGCATCTTAAAATTCGTAGGATGCATCTGAAATTCAGTTGTTTGGTTGATAAGCCTCCTGAAAATCGTAAAACCGTCTTAATTTAAGATTCAGTGGATCTGTGCTTTGAAGATTTAAGACACCACCAGTGTAAGATGAGTCCTAATTTCAGACGTGTTTCATTTAAGATGCCATTAAACGTAAGATGCATCTTATTATCAGATGGAAGAATCGCGGAATAAATATTTAAAGATGTTTAGCTGTTTAAGACCCCATAGTTTTCAGTTGTCAAATTCATGAAGTGTATAAGATGGCAGCAATTTCAGATGCCCACGCAGTTAGATGGTGTATTTTTAAGTTGGGAAAGAGAGAAAATTGGAAAATTGTAAGATGGCAATTTATTTTAAGTGGGGTAACCGGTAAAGACGGCAACATTTTAAGATGTCAACCTATTTTAAGCTACAAAACAGGAAAGTTGCTAATATTTTAAGATGGCAATTTTTTTTAAGTTATGAAACTAGCAAAGATGCCATCGTTTAAGACGGCACAAAGCATTAAATCGGAAACGAAGTGAAGTTGCCAACATGTTAAGGCAGCAGTTTGCTGAGTTGGAAAATAAATGATTGTATAGTTTTAGATGGATAAAATATTTTTTGTCAACACAACACACAATATTATTTGGCCCTCATCAAATATTTCAATTAAAACTCCGCTCGTTGTTATTAAATGCGAACAGGAATTTCAAAAAAACCTATTTTTATGTACTACTTTTCAATACTTATTCCGAAAATAGCACACAGTGAAGGCACGCGAAGAACCAACCATACAACAACATATTAAAGATGCATAATTACTTACACATTATTATAATAAATACATAGCTTTGACAAAAAAAATACCCGTCTCCTTACCTCTTTCCCCACCCCCTTCCCCTTTTTCTACTCGACTATACCAACCTCATCCCTCTGGTTTCATTTTCATACAGATGATGTTGAAAAGAACACCTTCAACAGATACCTAGGCTGCCAGATTTGAACAGCTAATATTATAAACAAATGAAAATAAGATGGTTGAGTTTAATAAACGTCACCGTAATGAGATGTCAGCATTATAAGATGCCAAATATGTAAGATTCCTACCAAAGCATCTGCCTTTAAGTTGCCAAACTGCTAAGATGGTGAAAACATCTTAAAAGCCAATGGCAAAACGCACTGAAACGTCACTGCTAATTTTTTCTACTTCTCCTGAAAACAATTATTGTGCTAATCCTAAGTGAACTGTAGTCACGTTCTTAAAAAATCAAATGGTCTTATTCTTTCCACAGCCTATGACTAACCTAAACGAATGCTAAGACATCTACACAATTAACAAAATTAGCAAACGAATCTGACTTCCATAACGATTGTAGACGCTGCGTTAGGCCGGGGTGGCTAACTAACATGATTCCACATTCACTTTGAACGGATCTTTAACAGTATGTTGACCTTCATTGGTCTTAGTCAAGTTATAAGGACTAAGATGTCTTCTGATTGATACGGCGTATTCACAAGGTGCTTTGCAGCAAAGACACCTAGGCTGTCAGATTTGAATAACAAATGAAAATAAGGTGGTTGAGTTTATAGCCGTCATCGTAATGAGATGTCTGCATTATAAGACGCCAGATAAGTAAGATGCCTACCAAAGCATCTGCTTTTAAGATGGCAAACTGCTAAGATGGCGTAAACATCTTAAAAACGGATGCAAAAGCATCTTATTTTAAGACCTCAATACCGTCTTACTGTAAGATGCCAACAACGTCTTAAAAACGGATGCAAATTTTACATCTTAGTTTAAGATGCTTACTTTCGACAACAAAAGCCTGGCGAGTCGAAACTAGTTTACAATAAATTTACACGTGTTACCTTGAAACGTGTGCAAATCCTAGATAAACGGGGAAAACAAATACATTGACAGTGTTAGTTGTCAAACTCTCTCGTTGACCTCTCGTTTGTTTACATACGTAGAACAAAGTGGAGCTGTAAATCAACATCTGTTTTGTCCACTCCCGATCATTTCGTGAGATTTCTTGTATCCAGACGTTAACTCTGTAGTGTTGCACGAATCTTCTTTCTATGATTTGATCTGTTGACAAACATTTTGAATCGTAGTACGAAACAAGGAATCGATGCATCGTTATCCCGCGTTTTCTTTATCACCGCCCCTTACTTTAATTGCTGTATAGCGCCGATTACTACCATAAAAATATGGAAAACTAGGTTGCACTTCCCTTCCCCCCCCCCCCCACCAATCCTCATGCCAATTTGTCAATTTAGTTTGTAATACAGTACATTGTAATCAGCAGTTGGCAAATAACACAAATAATAGCACAATGGATTTTTATTTTTATTTACCACGACTTCTAACAAGACGGCTATCCTTTTTCCAGCAAACCCCAAACATTCCTTTGCTCTGCCGACACTTTCTTAACAATAGGGAGTTGTTTACTTGTATACGCATGTCTACAATAATACGTCTTAATAGACATGTCGAAAAAATTGAGCTGCGAAATGGGTGATAGACGCGGCCTTTTTTTTATTACCCCGGCGTCTCTACATCACTTGCCCGGAAAAGCTAAAGGCTTACGTGCCCTGCATGTGACGTGTAGCAATTTAGCAAAACGTTACAACACTCCCGGCAGTAGCAGCCACTGCACACTTTCTGGATTGCGTGTTAGTTCTATACTCTCCAAATTCACTCACCCTGGATTCGAAATACTAGACTACGTTTTAAACATCTCCAGAGCTTGACTGTGTTAAGTTTTACGGCGCTTCGCTAACGGAGTCGAATTCGACGCCATGTCTGGGCTCGATTGAACTCGCTGTTGGCAAGGTGCACCTATCCTACTGGCAAAAACGCGCGATATTCGACGAACGCCGAGTCATTCTTTCAGTGGCCGGACTCTAGACAACGTTGTTCGGCAACAATGCGGTAAGAAAACCTGTGTTGATCTCGTGCCTTCGGCACTCGATCGACCTCTGCTTTCTTACCGCACTGTTGCCGAACGCCGTTGTCTAACTGATACAAAGAAATTTAAATTTAAAGAAACTTAATTCGGTCGAACGTGGTCATACACATGAGCTGCCATGCCAAACCAGTGTTGTAAACCATGCATTCAACACCATCACCCCTGCCGCAGGCAGTTCTTATTGGAGTTCGTTCGCGCACGAGAATTGACAAAAGTAGAGGACCCAGAATGCAATGCTGCACCGTGTAACAATCTGGCAACAATGGGCAAGGCGCATAAGATCGGATGAGAGCTCACTCGAACAAGATGCAACGATGCTCGGGTGCGGGGAAAGTAACGTGGTCGTTGTATATCTTGTTTGAGTTAGCATTGTCAGCCAGAGAATGGTTAACGCAAACAGGGCCTTAGGGCCTCGTTGGGCAGATGATCGGTACGGTTAACGCTCGCTAAAACCCTTGAACCCTTTGATTTAACTCGTTGTGTACAACCAAAATAAAATGGTCTTGGTTTTCTCTTAAATATTCAAGCTTTAAACCCTAGGGTAGGAAGCTTTTATTTTCCTTATTATTGTTGGCACACATGATCTGTTGTCTGCTTTTCTAATTCCTTTATATACCAAAATCCTACATTTCAAGGTCGAGCCGGCAGTGTCGATACCATTCACACCCACTGTTGCCAAAACCTTC
>JAHWFP010025068.1:0-15612 GCA_023313725.1 Lithobius niger
CATCCACCCACCCACTCCACGTCCGTCGCTGTCTATCCGGACAAGTCGGACGTACGGCTATTCGTCTGTTGTCATAGCAACGCTGAGATCATTGCATCCTCCGGAAGTGTGTTGTGAAAGCACCGCACCGCCGTCACTGTCTCTTCCCGTATCTGGCCTGGAAATAGTTAGCGCCACGCGAAAACAGACTTGCGTTTTTTGATACACTGGCAATCATAATCCATCGCTTCAGTTAGAACGATAAATTAGCCGTAATACGAAAGGGTTTGTTTATGTTTAATTTAGGAGGGTTGTATTCGTTGGGTTTTAATTCGGCGTTAAACAAATCTGGTTGTAGGTATCGCTAATAAAACTCGCCACCCTCCACCACCCTGTCTCTCTCGCTCTCACTCTTGACTTGAGTCCATCCGCGCAAGAAAGAAGTTCTCGGCTCGCCTGATGAAAAATCTTCCTTCGCCTGTGTGGAAATCGCACGCGCTAAAGTGGTGCTTGACCCCCCAGCATCGGACTACTTGCAATGCTATTGCGTGACTAGAGTGGTCAAGGCCTATGTACCGCTATCCCCGTTGCCCCCTTTCATTCCCCACTACACTTCTTGGCCATCCACCCACACATCGGCGTCCACTCCGAGTGGCCTCAGTGGAGATGTGACACATTCCCGGGTTTGTGTTTAAATTCGAATCGTAAACCGGGTCATCTGCCCGACGAAGCTCTAGGGCCTTAAGGCCCTACTAATAAGATTGATTGATTGATTTTCATTTCCGGCCTTGACCCTAGGTCATGCGCCGTGACACTATAAGACAAAGTATAAGCAACACTCCACTTTAAGCAACACTTTAATAGCTTTTCATTCTTCGTGCAGGAGTTATGGCTTTGCTACGGTGCCTAACAATTCTTGTTCCACGTGCTATGGAGTTCAAAGTTTCGTCTAAACCCTTGATTGTTTATGGTAAAATGAAAGACCAGGAGTGGTTAACGCTCGTTGAACCCTTTGAAAGAATCCGTGATTCAGCTAAAGTCATATACAGTTTCAAATCTAACCAAGCTGCGATACCAGCTAAACCAAACCAAAAAAGGTAAGTTTTGGGGGGGATTGTTTGCGATGGAGACCGAATCAGTGTTTGCAAAATCAAGCAAAGAGTCAAGGATAAGGAGGAGTGGGAGGGCCAGTAAATAATTCAACTACCCATCCATATTCAACAACTTGTAGAAGGGAAAGAGAGGGACGGGTCGGCGGATAGGAAGGCATGGGAGAGGGTAGGAAGAAAGGGCGAAAAGTTGGAGAAAAAGGGGAGTATTACAGGAAAAAAAGCTGTCTGTTCCAGTCAACGTTCAGGCCAAGAAATAGCCATGGGCAAAATTAAACCCCGGGCAAAACCGGGCACGACTGCTAGCGCTGTATAAGAATAACGTGTTGATAGAATTTCTCAATATTGATATGGCCAGAGTAGGTGCCCCCTCCTCTGTACCAACACTAAGAACCGAATATGGCCGTAGACGTGGTGGAATTGGTCTATGGTGCTTTGCCGCATTACCTCTCCAACATAAATTTTATCTGGCTCTTTAAAAATAAAAAAAAAAAAGCTATTGAGTCCCGGTAGCGAAATATGCCTTGTGCTAAGCTAAGCTAATGCTGAAAAGAGCATGTCAATTCTGGATAACCTAATCGAAAACACCGTCAATTCGGCAAATTTACTTTGGTTGAAGTTCATATTACAGACGCGGTCACATACGCAAAAACAAAGAGTCGTCCAAGTTCCACTATTCAAATTTGCAAATTTTCGAAGCAAGAATCATGAGACTTGCACAACAACCACCAACCTACTTTCTCAAGTCCACTCGAAATAGATAGTCGAAAATTAGATAGGTAGTCGATGGAGATATAGTCGAAAATTTGCAAATTTGAATAGTGGAACTTGGACGACTCTTGGTTTTTGCTATAAGTGACTGTAATATGGATAACTTAATACGGTAGACGCTAAAGCCAGTTGTTTCTGGTAATCCCTGAAGAAAACTTTCTTGGACGTCCTGGCACGCGTCAGGGTGTTTTTTATTCAGGTCCTGATGGATAATCCGTTCTCACTTTAACGAAGTTGGGGCCTCTACGTTTATATCTCAATGGAACAGTGGCAAAATCTGTGTTCTGTTTTGTACCCGAAAAAGTTAGGAAGCCAATCTTGACGATAATCTCCCCCCCCACCCCCCCCCCCCCCCCCCCCGCCTGCGGAGTACAAAAAAAAAATAAAAATGTTTTTTTTGGGGGGGGGGGGGGGGGGGGGACAAGAAAGTTTTTGAAAAAAAAAAACGTTCTTGTTCAGAACGAAAACAGGTTTTCTTTCTGAACCCAAGAACGAAGAACTGGTCTCTTTCGTTTGGTTGTCAGCGGAAATTAGGCGACTAATGATGAATACTTTACTTTAATTAATATTATTGACTTCAGCCTGCTGTCGTATTTTTGGCTTTCCCCAGAGAGTAAGGCCGATTGTTTGGCGAGAAATTTTCAACTGTTTTAGTCCCATTAACCCTCTCTTGCCTGAGGTCGTTCTGGCGAATTTTCTTATCGATTCAGTTGCGGAACTGGAACCGGCAATCGCTTGGATTTGAGTCGAGGACGCTACCATGCTGGGCTGTTGCTGCTCACTTTGACCGGAGTCCCTGGGGACCCCTCACAAATCTCATGGCGTGCCTGGGGACTTACTCTTTGCTCAGCCTTGGAGCTGTTGCCACTGGAGTAGCCGTGGGCAGGAAAGTGTTATGATGTGCCAAGAAAAATATGGTTTATGTAAAGCGCAGCAAGAATTGTACTTGACTTAATGGGGCTGAAAAAGTGAATTTTTAAGTGCAAAACTGAAGTGCAGAACTAAAACAGTGTAATTTTAAAGCAGTGCAGTCCGCGCGTATTGCCGTCGTACTGTTTCGCGATATTCAGTGTAGTAGCACTACAACGTCACTTCCGCTTGCTTCTGCACGTTCCACAGCGTTGCGCGTGCCGCAAATGCATCAATGAAACGAGGATCACGTGACAGCATGAACGCGCCCCCCCCCCCCCCAACCGCCATAACCGTCCCCCTGCCATAGCCTAATGAACACCCTTCCCCCCCTCCAGGAAAGCGGTACAGTCGTAAACCGAAAACGGTGATGCATGCCGACAGTAGATGCTACATCTACAGCGCGTCAAATGGTAAATATGAGCAGGATGCCCGAAAAACACTTCCCAATATTCAACAGGAAATCTCACAGATTTTAAAATTGGATTTTAGCATACTCGATGTGCAGTGTGGGGATACAGTGGTCGGGATCTGGTTTGGGAGGTATGTCTCTTTAAAATAAAACTAAAAATTTTACTAGTTTGGTTCGAGCAAGAATTTATAGGGAGGAGAATTTGTGACTGAGACCCATACTGAAACGTCTTGGATACAGTCGTATTAGTTCAGTCTTAGTTTGTAGAGGGTGCCATGTGTTTTATGTGGGTATTTCTACTCAGTTTTTTTAGCCTAAAATTAAACTAAACTAAACTAAACGAAACTAGCTTGATTTTAATTATTATTTAGCCTAGCTTAGTTGTAATTTAGTTTACTTTCGATTTGGGCTAGAAAATGAGCAAAAATTATCAGAAGGAACACGTGGCGCCCTCTGAAAACTCAGACTGAACTAATGGGGACCGATCTAACGTGTTTCAATAGGGACTTTTTAGAGTTACAAATTCTCCTCCCAAACCCTATTAATTCTTGGTTCGAGTAATAGCTTCGTTGTATTTTCTTCTCTGGTAATCACAACTTCAATAGTGAAACCTTGACGGTCAGTATCTTCATTTTTGAATCTGATCATCTAATGACTTCTGGCCTCGGTATTTATTTTTTGTCGGTCGTAGAATTCGACCAGGAGTTGACTTAGCTGGTAGCCGATCACCCTATCCATTTTGCTGTGTTTGTTCATTTTTTTGTTCGCCACCCCCGGGATCCCTAAAAACTCGCGGTGCACGATGGGATTCAATACTTTGTCTCTTTGGCTGCACTGACGCGGAAAATTCACGTCTGAAGACGAAATTGCTAAATTGGCAACTCGACGTAGCACGGGTAAAATAGGAAGGGAAAAAACCGCATCTTTTGTCCGTCCTTCCGCAGTAACGAACCCCAACATTAGTTTGGGTGGAATACCCAGTTGGTCACACCTTGCGGCTGGTGTAAAATGACACCGAACCTTTCACGATGATGGCAGAGAATCGTCCTAAGAATAACGATCTCGGTCGGATGTGGACAGATTTCCGAAAGGAAATCGTGGATGGTGTCATGTCAGTTTCTAAATGACGAGTAGGGTCAGTCAAGAAGTGCAAGAGGGATCCTTGTTTTTAGAAAGCTGGGGGCGTAAAACAGCAGAAAAATGAAATCGGTCACCCCTTCTGGGCGTGCGAGTTCTTGCGACGTCCAGACAGGTTCGGCGGTGAAATGGACGTGATGGGGGTGACAGATTGAATGAAGAGTTGTTGTTTCCCAGACCGGTTTTTAAACAACCGACAAGAATACGAAGCAGGGACCCCAGGAGTGCGAAAACTACAAATTCCACAGGTAGTGAGGTGATGGTGACAAAACAAACAAATGGTGGACATTGCGTCTACGAACGAAAGGGTAGAGCGCAACCTGAAATAGGAATTTCAGCGCAAAATAACGAAATTCATTGTCGAGAAACACGCTAATGTGCCGCCCGCCAGGACTCAGTGAAAATATCTACGAGCGAAGGGGTAAAGCGCAACCTGAAATAGGAATTTCAGCGCAAAATAACGAAATTCATTGTCGAGAAACACGCTAATGTGCCGCCCGTTAAGACTCAGTGAATATACCTACGAGCGAAGGGGTAAAGCGCAACCAGAAATATGAATTTCCGCTCAAAATAATACAAATCATTGTTGTGAAACACGCTAATGTGTCGCCCGTCAAGACTCAGTGAAAGTATTTACGAACGAAGGGGTAAAGCGCAACCTGAAATAGGACTTTCCGTCCAAGATAAAGAAAATCAACAATATAGTTGTCTCCTGGTAGGCAAGGTACCACCACGCATCTACGAAAACACAATTTAGTTTCAGAGAAACTTACATGTTTCCCTTGGTCACCTAAAGTACAACACCAACAAGCAGTGAACTTTAGTCTATTTTTTAACGTAAATCATCACTGAAATGTTTACGATCAGCATATCCAGAACTGGCCGGATAGGGGTCGCGGCTCAACACGAGACACGGAACATGCGGCAATACTATCACGGGCAGCTCCTTCGTCGTGCCTTAGGGACCGTTTTTATGCCACTCCTGTAAGCAATCAGTTAACCTCCCTCATTGATCGGAAAGTTCCACAACTCCTCGCAGCCCACAGAAATTCCTTCAGTAAAATTATGTATCCTCGAATGACGGAGGAAAAACTTAAATTTAAAATTGCCCAAACGGTACAACTTATGAATAAATTACCTGTACATACTACCTAGTAACTATTGTGCGCGCAGCGTATCTTGAGTCCTGTAGTTATTTTACGAGCGGCTACGTCTTCCTGGAGAGAGCGGCTTTAATCGACGGCCGCCATTGTTTTTGTAACCATCTAGGATATCAACAAGGTGCTCTGCTATCGAAAACATACAGTCGATTATCTGTATTCATTCTGGGGCGAACTCAAGATAGGCCGCGGACACTATAAATATAAGGAACTTAAATGTAAACTTTTAGATTGGCTAATTCTCAGTTTATATCGTAATTTTACTTTTTTTCCCCACTAATTATCGTAATTCTTTTTTTATTACATAATTTTCTTTCTTTAAATGTATGTGCCAGTAATAACTTTTCTTTGTAAACTGCACTGGGATGAATGTGCAATTTGATCTAATCATTGTTTTCCCCCCACAAGTGAAATTTTTCACTTCTGGATGGCTTTATTTTGTGTTTCTTTAATAAAAAAAAAGTTTGGGGCAACTTTTTACCCCGACTACAGTAAAGCACTGACTACAGTAAAGCACTTGAGTACGCTGCGTGGCAGGTGATGGTACGCGTTACATGACCAGAGCGGACGCAGCCAGAGCGGACGGTGGACGCAGCGGACGTTTAACAAGCAAAGCATCGGCTTAGCGAGCGCTTCCTTCCAAGGGAGAACTAGGGGGGGGGGGAACTTCTGGCATCGCTGGCAGTGCACGATCTGAACTGTGGGGGGAAGGATGGCGCACTTCGCGTGGAAATAATATCTTAAATCCTTGTGGTATCCTTCTGCGGTTTTCCACTCGAATTCATACCTTTGGCGTCTCTGGCCGTGAGGTCCGCAGGACCCTTCCCAACCAGAATTGCCGGAAACTTACTGCCGAAGTATATGAAAAATAAAACTTCAGCAGTAAGTAACCAAAATTGTGCTGGAGCTATAAACATCCTTCAACCCCACCAACCAGAACTGCAAGAAACAAACTGCCGGAATATAGTAGGAATGAAGCTCTGGCAGTACGCAATCAGAACTGTGGGGGCCCAAACTTAATGCGGGCCCCCACAACCCCACCAATAAGAACTGCAAGAAAAAAACTGTCGGATATACGAATAATGAAACTCTGGCTGCATGTAATCAGAACTGTGGGGATCCATGCTTCATGCGGGAGCTGTAAACATCCTACAACCCCACCAACAGGATATGCAAGAAACAAACTACCAGAATATATGAAGAATGAAACTCTAGACGTACGCAATCAGAACTGTAGAGGCCTGCGTTTCATTTGGAAATATGAACATCCTACAACCCCATCAATCGGACTGCAAGAACAAGCTGACGGAATATATAAAGAATGAAATTCTGGCAGTACGCAATCAGAACTTTGGGGACTTGCTTCGTGCGGGAACTATAACCCCTACAACCACACCAATCAGTATTTCCGGAGACTCACTGCCGGAATGTATGACGAATCAACCTCTGGGTGTGTTCTACCACTACGACACCTTTGAATCGCGTGGGAACCACTCTGCCCACGATCCGTCCGCTCTAGTCTCCACAGACATTATGTGTCTGTACCGGTCATGTCCACATTTGTCACGACACCACGTGACGTGCGTTTGTGGGTTTGTTTAAAGTGTAAGGCTGTAAAAAAATTTGAAATTCAGTTAAGAATACAGAAAGATACAGAAGGCCGAATATAAATCATATAAATGCGGTGTCCTCTGCCGTAAACGGCAATGGAATAACATCTGCATCACTTAAAAAAAATCCCTAAAAAAAAAACAGCCAAAATTACAAACTACAAAAAAAAATACAAACTGTGACATCTATCCAAAACCAGACATGTTAAGGATTCCCACCAAGTTTTTTTTTATTTCACCGTTTTAAGTCGTCATGTCAAATGCCAACTGCATTTCATCGATTAATATTTCAGATATTATGTGAATAAAAATTAAAATTGCGAAAAAAGTACTTTTCAGTATTTTTTAAATTTCTTTTTTAAATTTAATCTTTAAACTATTAATCGGTTAATCGGTAGGATTTCTTTGGCAGCGTTAGATATGAAGTCTTCAAACGCAAAAAAAACACAGCGGACTTACAAGTTTAGGTTTAAAGAGCTATATATAATACCTACGACAGATACTACGTTTTTTAGCTGGAAAACATTCACATGGGATTTTTTTTTAAATGCCTTTTTACACTGAACCCTTCAACTTCAAGGAAAGTTGCCCATACCCAACTAAAAAAAAAAAAAAAATAAAAAACACAAGAGGTCATCCACGTGGAAATCACCTACTCCTACAATCATCAATGTCATCCTAAAAACGCAAATTTTCTCATTTTAAAAACAATTTCAATTCATCAGATATTTACGACAGTAGTTTCATCAAATAACTCTGTTCGCAAAACCCGTTTCTTAGAAAAACTGTTAAGATAAAAGATACGTACAAAACAACGGAAGTTCCGTAAAACAAATGAATCGATGAAAAAGACGATGGCAATTTAAAAAAAAAATGAAGAAATCCGTCACCCCCCCCCCCCCCCACCCCCTCACCAACCCATATCTGCCAGTAAACTCCTGTCACCAGGAAAGCTAGAAGCAAAACATGATACTGATGCCGTTGCTATAAATAAGTCTTTTGGCCAATCACAGATCGGCGAATTGTTTTCCTCGACATGCCGGAAATCACGACAATGAGAGACGAAAAAATAAATTCTTGTTGCCTTGACAACGAATGGAGATGCGAGGTTGTTGACATCTTTCGCGCAAAACCCTTCCAAAAATAATAATAATAATAATATAAATGATAAAAAAAAATCTAAAAAAATATATGAAAAACAACTGCTTCCTCTATGAAAAAAAAAAGTTAGGAAAAATTGGTTTCTAGACTTTTGGGAACTTCTAAGTCCCTTTACGTCGAAGTCGATTAGAATTTAACAAGTTTTCCTTTCAGAAATTGTAGATAAAATTCTGGAAAATGGTGATTTTCGTGGCCCTAATCGTATTTCTTTCGGGGCCCTAATCGTATTTCTTAATGACAGTGGCCTTGGTTGTGTTTTTTCACTAACAAGATAATTCCGTACTCAGAACCACGAAACCATAGTGAAAAGCACAAACTGCTTTCACCGAATGACACTAGAGGAAGTGGTGATGTCACATAAGTTTGCCTAAATAAGGCAATAGATTATCCTGGGAGGCGGTCATGTCGCTGGTGTAAAAATATTTGAAACATTAAAAACTTGCGAAAGGAAACAAAATTTTAAAATTTCGCTCATCAAACAGGACGGAAAGGCAAATGGGCTCGAGAAATGGGTGTATTTATTTAACCCCTTTTCGGGCAAGACCGTGTCAGTATGGCTGAGCGGTAGGCTCTCGGCATTTAGTTTCAGAAATCGTGGGTACGATTCACCGCTCAGGTAGTCTGCCATATAAGTCCAAAAGGCTATGTAAATGGGTTTACATCCAAATTTATTTAAAATTTCATACAACGTAAAAAAAAACTGACCAGTGGTCTGAAAAAAAAGGCCTCTTGTCAAAAAAAAATCAGATTACGTGACCTGATTTTGGGAATTAGATATGAATTAACAGAAGACATAAAAAAAAATGCGGGACTACCACTACTGCAAGAAGCTATAGAAAAACAATTCTTACCTAAGAATGTAGCAGCACACGCTATTATTAACACTGGCGATAGCCATCGTTAGTAAGGGTCGACCTAGGATCTCTGTGTTAAACTCTGAACTTTGAGAGCTTGTTACTCTGTCAAAAGTAAACATTTTTAAACCAAATTTGGAATCTAACCTTGACTAGTCAAGGCCTGTTTGCAGTCCAAAAATTGTAAAATTCGGTCCAGCCAAACCCGAGAAACATGCAGAGAGGGGCCAAATAGACAACTTCTTGTTCTTGGTCTTGTTCTTCTAGGGATGTACTTTTCGTCTGTCCTGTCTACAGGTCAAACTATTTGTCCTATAAAGCTCGATCTTAGCTCATTTTACATGTATTGCTCCGTAGATGTGCCCTTTCCATAAGGCCTTTTCTAATTGGTCAAGTGGTTCAGGGGTTACGGAGCTCTAAACGACCAGATTGATTGCTTTACATTGTTTTAAACATTGTTATTATGCAACAATGCCAATTAGCAAACGCCAGCTGCAAGACGTAGACTGAAGATTAAGGGATTTGTTTCTATTGTTAACACTGGCGATAGCCAGGTTAGTAAGGGTCAACCTAGGGTCTCTGTGTTAAACTCTCAGCTTTGACCGTCAACTGCACTGTTTTACAGTTTAGCTGCAATTCTAAAAGTGACACGAATTAATAAACAAAAACGGAACGTTAAATTTTAAGAGTAAGGGTCTAAAAGGCAAAACCTAGAAGGAACACGGACAAGCTTTGACAGTCAGGGTCTAGGTGTAAAATTTTGTCAGTAAGAGGCGGAAAGCATTAGACCCTTACTACCCGGTGGCCAGCAATAAATAATACATTTTGACGAAAAACTGGAAATCCTCCTACAAAGACCCATGCGATGATCCAGTGGTAGTAGGTATACCTTTCCTGCTTTGCTTTATGTTGAAAATTATTTTTCAATTTAGTAACATGACAGCATATTCGTAGCAGAGAGCATTATTGCTTATCCTCTAACATAAATCGACGAAATATAATAAAAAATTCTAAAGCATCAAAAGACAAAATGTCAAACTTCACAAGAAAATAGTATTTTAAAGTTCAGTAAGAATATTCTAAGAACAAAGAATACCTGCTACAACCGTTCATACACACCTAATGTCCGAATAGACTAGAACTAAGTTAACCACCGGGTAATAAGGGTCTAATGCTTACCAGCCTCTTACTGACAATATTTTACACCTAGACCCTGACTGTCAAAGCTTGTCCGTGTTCCTTCTAGGTTTTTGACTTTTATACCCTTGCTGTAAACATTTAACGTTCCGTTTTTGTTTATTAATTCGTCCAAAACTGATCACAAAATTCTTCTAGAAACAAAGCCGCTAAACTCTTATGAATTTGTGAAGCTTGTGCCAAATCTGATTTTTGAAGTTGTTTTTAAGTTTTGTCTTAAGCACGTTATTAATAAATAAACGTGTAGAATAATTATGAGGGTGTAACATTATTATAACAGATTGTAAATGCATCCTGAAGCAGCAAAACTTAAAATAAAAATAGTAAAACACAGATATTACAGAGAAAATGCAAAAATTGCTAGTAAAGAAAACAAAGGTGTCGTTATTGTGGTAACATCGCTACCTGGATTAACTAAATCCAACATCGTTAGAGTAATTGCTCGAACGCTTATAATCCACGACAGTAAGATAAATAATTCCTCCTTACGAAGCAACTTTCCCCAAAACTGCTGAACTCGCATTATTGACCGTTTTCGTTCCGAGCCGGCATAGCTAAAACCACTGCTGTGGTTGTAATTTCAGATGAGTGCTAGCTTCTAGCTGCCAGAATGCAAACACTCAGAAGCCGCTGTGCTCTGAGAGTACTTATCTCTGTGTTAGAGCTGAACTAATAGAAGAGTTGTGTACTAGAGCTGGGACGTTATAAGAACGAACGGTGAAGTCCAACTCTTAGCCCACATTAGGGAGGGAAGGTGGAAAGCCAGTATGTTAATGGAAGTAACACTACGCCTTTTCCCTCACCAGCTTTCTACCTGCCACCCTAATGTGGGGTTAGAGTTGGTTTCTTCAGTTCGTTATTATAATGGTCCAGCTCTAGCAGTGCACAGAGAGTTCAAGCCGGGCTCCCAGGCCAAAAATCGCAACAACAAAAATTATGACAAAAACGAATCCAATTTTTACGACAATTTTATGACAAATCGGCATCTTGTTTTCACTTTTAACCAACTGAAGACAATTTTAAACCCACTTTTTCATTTTTAATATGCTTGGTGACTTGGTGTTAGGGTTAGGGGGGGGGGGGGAATTGAGGGCAGGTGGTTGGACAAAATGAAAACATGACTGACAATTATCCATAACACGCTCCATCTCCCTAAAAAAAATCTAGAACCCCCTCCCCCGGCCTAAAGTCTAAAATCTACTCACCCCTCACCACACAGTAAACGTTGCTTATGACTACTCAGACTATCTGTGGTTGATATTCTATAGCCAAATGATTTCCAATTATTTGGAAATGCGTCACATTTTCAATGAAAGGAAAGGATGTTTTAATACACGTTCTTGAAAACATTCAAACATTTGGTTTTTAGACCCGAATCTTTCTTTTTTAGAAATAACAACAGAAGTCAAGTTTCAAAACCTTGTAAACATTTACAAGATGAGGAGGAGGGAGGGGGGCATTATTTTGTTCCCCAGAAACCAAATCTTAACATCCTTACAGGCCACTTGTGATAAAATTGCGTCGTCTTAGTGTGAATCTTTTCTTTACTGCATTTTCTAGAAAAGTCTAATATTTTACGATATTTATGACACAAAATAAAATTGTACGACAATTTTTGGACATGTCGATATAATCAATGAATTTTATGGATTTTTATGACAAGTGGGAACCCTGCGGCAGTACACATTTTGTAAAAAAAAAAAAAAAAAAAAATGTGTACTGACGCTATACAAACTATGTAATGCTAGTACACAGCTGGTGTTTTGGCTCAGCTGTTACACAGAGATGTGGACTGTGAAAGAGCGAGTCGTTGGGCAACCGCACCCTTACGTTGGTTCAAGGGTAAACGAGAACTAGCGGAGTTAGGTATTCCACAGCATTTGCTGAAAACTCCTCCTGAAACTGACTCCCACGTTTGCACCCGGGCAGCGCGGTGAAGCCCAACTTACGCTATGGTAAACGATAGCGCTTTGCAGGGTGGCCGTCCACGGGGTCGCTCCACAGTAGCACGACGTACAATGAGTCCCACTGTTTAAAACGGATGCCCGTCCACGAAAAAAGTGCACGTGGACCCATTTTCCCGACGACACGACTGTTGAGCTGTGCACGTGATTCTCACATATTTGAATTACCTCTTCCCCAGGGGCCGCCTCAAAGTCCCTAATGCACTTCGGTGAGCAAGGGGGCAGGTATTCAACAAAACACAAACAGGCGGACAGCTGGATACCCTTGGCTAGCACATTTATTTACAACAATTAAATTTTCGTTCCTCAACGGGAACTTCCTCAGAATATAAAAAGAAACACACACACAATAACACAATAAATTAAATGGCCAGTCCAACCCCCACAAAACAGTAAAATATGTACAGTTCCGGTAAAAAAAAAACGCCTTCGTTACATGAAAGAAGTTGCGGGATTAATGTATGTGACTCTGAACGAAAATGTTGATATATCGAAAACTACTGGACAGAATTGGATGAAACAAAAAATGGGTTGCTTAATAGGTTGCTAGCTATATTTCTATATGTATGACATGCAATATTCAGCAGAAAAATATAATATGCAATTCAGTCTTTCTTTCTAGAAAATCCTTCCATTGGTTTACGAGATATCATCAGATATCACTTAAGTTTTTCTCGCTCGGCCAATTATTTTCAGTCAGTTAACGTAGTAACTAATAAGGGTAGAAATACAGTAGACAATCTAATTAGTAGTACGGTTTTTGTTTCATGAAAATCGGTCCAGTAGATTTCGAGATAACAGATTTTCTCCATGGTTGTTATTACGACCCTCGATAGAACGAACAAGGGCGGTTTTTTTGACCGGAACTGTACATACCCAGCAAACATCGTGGCCGGCAGCCATGTCACATGGAGCAAGTTAAAAGAGTTAAAAGTTTAAAAAAGTTGCCGTTTAAGTACCCATGAGCCTCTCTTTTAACTAGCTCCTTGTGAGACGGCTGCTGGCCACGATGTTTGCTGTGATTTGTTATGTATGTACATATTTTACTGTTTTGTGGGGGTTGGATGGGCCATTTAATTTATTGTGTCATTGTGTGTATGTTTTTTTTTTTTATATTCTGAGGAAGTTCCCGTTGAGGAACGAAAATTTAATTGTTTTAAATAAATATGTTAGTCAAAGGGTATCCAGCTGTCAGCCTGGTTCTGTTTTGTTGAAAGTCCCTAATGTCTCCAAAATTAGCCTTCTGTAGAGCTGAAACGATCGGAACGACTACAGCAACGCGACTTCTTCCGTCCGTCGACTTTTCCAGTGGTTGTCAAGTGGACTTAAAAAAAAAACACACACACGGCAAGTTAAAACATCGTTTCTTCGTTATAGTTAAAGGGCTTTCTCTATGTAACTAATGTCGTCGCATTTCACCACTACAGGAAGACACACAACCGTAAAAAAAAACACACAAAAAAACGAAAGTATTTCGTTAACGACACACATTAGCTTCATTACAAAAAAAAGTCTCGACACCGTATCGCATGAAAGAACGGACCACACATTTTTCCCACACGTTTTGTCAGTTTTACTTTTTGTTACCGCTCACTCAGTGCAAGAAGAGTAGCGCGAGTTAATGAACCTTTAGGGTTCAACATAGAATTATAAGGATAAATTATATTTCACCACAATGTCGTAATAAAATGTGTTTAATCCAGTTTGAACTAGGTCTAAAACGCATGGCTTTGTTTTTTCCGTGAGTTTTCCAGGTTTTTTGGGGGGTGAAAAAATCAGAGAATTGTATGAGTTTTCTCAGAGTTTCAAATGTAGTTTAAATTCCCTAAGTTTTCCAGATTGGTAGGATCCCTGTTTATGTGTGTGTGTGGGGGGGGGGGGGGGGGGGATTGAGGTTTAATGGCGCGTCGACAGCTAGGTCATTAGCACCAACCTCAGTCACAGTGCAGTGGCTCGGGATGCCGCTGTGCCGCACATTACAGAGATGTTAACCAAACCCCGAAATCTAGATCTGATTGTACATCTGCACCTCCTGGAAAAATTGAAGAATCCCGGACAGGAGGAAAGAATCACCGCCGAATCGACGAGATATGACCCGCGGAACCCTCTAAGCCCAACTGCAGTTCGAATCTAAGATTACGTTTCCCCCAAGGCTCAATCATCTCTTGTGGGGTGAGCGTAAACCTCCTTCAAATTGGCTTTGTCGTATGAGCAGAATAAACTTACGTATTCCTACCAATTGTCGTTAGATTACTTTGGGCGTAACTATGGAACAAACAGACAGAGCAAACTGACAAACATCGAGTTAAAACGGGGCCTCAGCCGCTTGGCTCACTTAGTCAACTCACCAACAGATTCAAACTTGCTCACCAAACGACAAACGCCAGCAATTAGGGCGCTGAACCAACGACACTCGAACAACTGCCTGCCTCCCATGTAGTACCCTTAAAACTTATTTCCAAGACTAAATCACTTGCGGTATGTGGAAACATTTAAGCTGTTAAATGGCAAGTTTGAAGTCACAGATTCGCTCTTCTAAGAGTGCTTGTTACGTCGTTGGTCCCTTGGTTTGCCCTCAGGACCTGTTTCCCCAATTGGTTACACGAGAACTGGAGTGGAATTTACGAGAGAGGGCGCGTCTAACGTCCGTTCTGACGCTGGTTCTACAGCTCGGACCAACTGCTTTCCGCTAATTGAGAGAATTTACTCAAACTGGCTTGCTTGCGAACTTGGGCAAGGATGTCAACGACCAAAAATTTGTTAGCGCTGCTTAAAATCGGAATTTCGTAGGAAGACAACCTGGAAGACTTTAATCGTTTACCAGTTCGGTGGACATGACGAGTTGGTGAAGCAATGCCAAGCGTGCTACGGAGACGAGACCTATTATTCGACTTTCACATTTTCTGTTTGTCCGAAGCCGCACTTGTATGCTATCAGGATCAAACTTGTTATATGTTGAAGCTTATATGGGTGCAGGTGTTGCCGAAATTTTACCCTTATCTGCTAACACGGCATTATTTATACCACGCGCCATGGCTGTTTGCTGTGACGTGCATATCACGTGACTGGGCTAGTCCAATCAGACGGCCAAGCAGCCGTTGTTCTCGTTCGTCATTGGCTAACTCATGGTGACGTCACGGCAAACGGCCATTGCGCATGGTTTAGTATTTCATTTAGTGTTTCATAACATCGCCGCTCTAATTATTAAAAAAAAACAAGAAATTTTTCCAAAACTGAGGAGGAAAATAGGGAATGTTTCTATACGTAAGAAATAAAGAATGTTTCCAAAAAAGTACGAAATAAGAAATGTTTCCAAAAAAAAGTAGTAAGTAAGGAATGTTTCCAAAAA
>JAHWFP010025068.1:29207-41749 GCA_023313725.1 Lithobius niger
CCACGACATTCAGCAGACAAGTTGTCAACCAACAACTAAAGCAACATTTTAAATTAAGCGTTTCACTTGAAAACCCATTCCTGCAGAAATTTTTTTCCAGTTTTAGACATGAGCAGTGCCGAATTAATATTCTTTCCCGATTCCCTCCTTCCCCCCGAACCTCCAGCAAGCAAATTGTCAACACTTTCTCAATCAAAGTTTTATATCCTTGACAAGTTTTCAAGATCCGGTGCAATGATTTACACCTGTGCCACCTGTGCAATAAATACGGAAAGTTGTCAGCGAATTAAAACGAGAGGAAGACTTTTCAGTGTTTTACACTGAAAAAAATAAATAAAGATAAAATAAAATAAACTCAGGTGTTTCCATAAGCACTTAAAGACGAAGACTGACCCCACGCTAGGTTCATTTCTGACGCAGTTTAGTGTGCAAACATACGCGAAGGGGCGTGTTTCTAAACTAGAGGGAAGAGTGAGATGGATTCCTCTAAGCCACGCCCCTCAACGTCACCAAAACCGATCAGTTTAGAAACACCACGGCCTCACTTGTCGTTCTCAACGTTAGAAAAATTAGCAATAATCGCTGTCACATCTATTTTCAGCAAGAGAAATGTTATTAAGAACATAATACAAATGGTTATTAATCTCTGTTTAATTGGAATTTGTTTCTAAATTTAGACATTTTCCATATCTCACTTTCCTACAGTTTAGAAACACCACCATCTCAGCTACTAATGCGTGATGGCAGCCATGTTGGATCAGTAAGTGAGCGAGAAAAAACTTGCCTCACTTTCCTCAGCAACATCTCAGCTCCATGACGTCACGCCTACGCAAAATGGGAGGAGTTTGGATCAGTCGCCTCGAGTTAAGAAACAGTTTTCCTCACTTCACTCAGACATCCCTCTAGTTTAGAAACAGCACCATACGCGAAGATATTCGTTGGTTTAATGGAGTTACTGAATGCACGACTTCCTGACAAAACTAATCGATAAGAATGCCCAGCAGTCAAGCCGACATTTTCACTGTCCATATTTCATTGTACATCGTGTTGGGTGTGTTTCGCACCGAGCGTCACTACCAAATCAGGGAAACGGGGGAATTGTGGAATTGTGCTAAATTAATTGCTTTTCAACTGCTAAGTTTATCTCGGGATGAAGAGGGACAATTTTGCTAGGAAACACGTAGAAACTTTCGCATGCCACAATCGACATGAACACAACAATCAGCAACAACAATAACAATAAGTCCTACTTTGAGAGGGAAAAATAGTTCGTTTTTACATTTGATGGGCGTTGTACTGAAATTTCATTGCCATTGTCTGCCGTCTGAAACTAACACTTCTATAGTTTTGGATGCAGTTTCAGAATGTTGACGTGTTGTTTCATACATCCTCAGATTGTTTATTAGGTTAAACGGTTAACGAAATACGGATTTATTAGGCTTGCCAGAAGTGATATTACGTAAAACTGGAAATTTTATCGGTCGTGGTGGAAAAATTTATACGCGTTTTTCGGCGACACAAATAAAACTAGTTAGCGTCACCCAAAACCGATAGGTAGCACTGGTCGGGTGTAGCGCATAGAGATAGACAGGTTGCTGCCTGCTGCTTGCTCTTCTGACGTCACATTTCCGTTATTTAAGTTCCATATCCTTAGCCTTTCTGATTGTCTAAGCGTTAAAGAACTACTGATGTACGTTGCAACAATACAACAGCATTAATAGGTCGAAACTGTAGATTGGGAATGTCGCATCTTACCTCTTCTTAGCGTACGCGGGGCCCTGGCGGTAGCTGAGGCTACTAACCCCTCTGTTAATGCTTAGCGTGCGAAGCAGCATGGAGACCAAGCATTATTACAGGTATTAGTAGCCGGAGCTACCGCCAGAGTCCCGCGTAGGCTTGGAAGACGTAAGATGCCATATCAAGTTAAATTTCTAATCTATGGCAAAATACTATCCGTTACGAGGGGTCCGACTGCGTGGAAATCATGAACACCGTATGATTTATGGGTGTAAATCATTCATAAATCATTAAGTCAGTAAATCCCTGCAACTCAATAAATCGGAGGGGAATCAGTAAATCACTCACAAATCAGTGAATCAAGGATACACCACTGTAAATCCGTAACACGCTATAGCAGAACTCATCCGAAGCTGACCACTTTGCGGTGCGCCTTGTAGTTACACGCGCTGCTTGTGCACTCTCCTAATAACCAACTAAACGCACGTAAGAGCTGGCTAGTTTGAAGGATTCTAGTTAGGTGGTGTTTTAGTGGCAACCAGCAAGTAGTCTCTCTGCAGCTAACCCTAGGGTCGGTTCGAGAAGAAACCTCCATGCCAATGCCTAATGTGTGACGCTATGTGCGTAGTCCCCTAGACGTGCAGTAAGGAGTGAAGACGAATTGAGCTTGACTCGAAACTTATCATCCACTCCATTAGCACCTCACACATCGTGTAAATCACAGTCAATCAGTAAATCGTCTGTAAATAATAGTAAAGCGGTAAATCAAGTGCAAGCAATGGCGATCGCCTTCGTTTTCGTACAATCGTTTGGTTTGGAAATGTATTGCAAATCACTAATTCAACGTAATTCAATCAATGTAAATCAGTAAATCACCTGCAAATCATAGTAAAGCGGTAAATGTAAGAAAGACAAGGTGAAAACTGACAAGGTCAAATTACTGTAATCCTTTGGGCTGGTTTTGCGTTTATCGATCAATTTTGACGTCTTTCCTGCACCATCCTGCATCGCCATGCAGCCACGAGCAGCCTGTCTGGTAAAGGGCTTAAAGTCCAAACCACACTGGCAATCACGGCTGCAACACCACGCAGGATGGTTTACGAAAGACGTCAAAATTGATCGATAAACGCAACAACTACTTATATGATTGCAGTAATTTTAACATTGTAGGCATGTAGTAACGCGTCACTCCGCATCGATTTTTTTCTGCCTTGTTAAGGCTTTATGCTGCGATACATATAGTGTTGCTACGCGACCAAAAAATTGCATCCAGAAAAAAGGTTTATGGCTTCTAATTTCTAAGCCGTTTAGGCTTATTAGGCTAAAATCAAACCGGCTATGGCCTAAACAACATCCTGAAAATAGAATTTTCTTCTAGAAAGTTCGTGTTTGTGGCAATTCAAGACGGCCAACGAATATAACGTTGGAAACCTGTTTTGGTTTAAACTCTTAAATCTTTAGGAGTAATAGATTGAAAACAAATCGACTGCAGACAAAATTCCAACTTAATTTCCGACAGGAAAGGTCCGATTCACGTTTGTGAAATTCAAGACGACGTCCGAAAATGGAGTCCGAAAACATACTTTTCGATTCGAACGTCCAAACCGTTATCAGACTGTAAACAAACCGGCTGCCAATTAATAATATTTCAAGTTAAAATTTTCTTCATGAAAGGTCATATTGCCGTTTGTGGTATTCTATAATTAATTAACAAAGCAGCCGAAATGGCGTCTAACTTTTGTAGACGTGACGTTAAAACGTAACTTTTGTGCTTGTGCGGAAATTGTTGATGTTTACGTTGTATTCATGTCGTTTATTAATACGAGTTATTACGACGGCTCGAAGTTCATGCTGAACTTGTGTGTGCCGTATACGACAAGGACAATAGCACATGATACGAATAACGGAAGGTAATATTGAACACAATATTTGTTGACAAGTTCTATTATGAACATTAGTCCAAAACAAAAATAAACACTACGTAACAGTTTAAATACTAAAAGAAATTACAATCACTAAATGCACACACATTCAGCATTTATTTTATGTGTATATACATATAGTTTTAATTAGTCCGCAGTTCAATCTGGGTATTGCCTAATCGATTTCTTCGATGTAGTATACTTTGATTTAAAAAAAAAAAGCTTTTAAATCGGTAGTTCATCGCAAATTATTGGCTAAACTTAGCAGTTGCGGAATTGGTGGCCATCTTCTAAATTGGTTTTCTGCCTTTCTTCAAAATCGTTCCCAGCGCGTAATCGTTAAGAAAACACTCTCGCTCCGGGTCAACATGCCAAGCTGTGTTCCTCAAGGTTCGGTCCTCGGCCCTATACTCTTCTTGGTTTACCTGAATGACCTCCCTCTGGCGTCCACCTCCCCATTTGGCGTAAAATTTGCAGACGATCTTAAATCCACAGCTGAAATTTTGTCACCACGTCCTTCAAGTGCACTCGGTGAGGAAATTGCACGTGTTCATTATTGGTCTAAAATGTGGCAGTTGCCACTTTCTTCCTCGAAATGTCACACATTTCATATAGGTCGTTGAAGTCCTGAATACAGGTACCAACTTGATGGAGAACTTCTGCCATTCGTGGATGAGGTTAAGGAACTAGGCATCTGGCTCTCCAAGGACCTTAAGTCATCCCTTCACTGTTCGAAGGTCAGTTCTTTGGCATTCCGCCGGTTGGCGATTGTTAACAGATGTTTTACATCGGAAACCTTAAAATTAAAGTTTGGGCATTCAAGGTCTTCGTCCGGCCCATTCTTGAATATGCCACACCAGTGTGCCCCCCCCCCCCCCTATCTTGCGAAAGACATTGACCTAATTGAGTCCGTCCAGCGTAAGTTTACCAAAAATCTTCCTGGACTCCGGGACGTTGGTCACATTGAACGGCTATCAAGGACAGGGCCTGAGCTGTTGGAACTACGGAGATTGAGATTTGATTTAATATTAACTTACAAGATTCTGCATAATCTTATCTCAGTGGACCACCCTCTTTCCGACTTGGCCCTGTCTCTCCACAATACTTGGGGCCACCCGTGGAAACTTGCTGCCCAGAAATCGCGTCTTGACTGCAGAAGAAATTTTTTTTGCAGTTCGTGTTGTCCTAGTTTGGAATGCTCTTCGCTCAATGGACGGTGTTTATGGACTGAGAGAGTGGGTTCCGTCGGGAGCTCCTCACCGAGGCACTCGCCCACTTTCTTAAAAGAAACCATTCAATTAATAAGAAACTCCTCCTCCCCCGCCTCCCCGTGCGAAATGGTACGGTGTCAGTGGCTCATAACCCTTCCGGCAACCATCCATAGCAGGTGGTAAACCTTGATATTTATTTATTATTTAAGTAGTCGAACAGTTTATCTTTAATCTCATTTATTCCACTAATTTAGAGCAGTTCAATAGGGATTTCATTAAATGTAGAAGGAATTTTAAATTTGCTTGTTCTTTTGCCGATGTGATTCTTGGCAAATGGCAATTCATATCGATATGTGGTTTTCCTGAAACAACTATTCTTTAGATTTGAGCTTAATTTGTGGTGACAATCAAAGTAGTTTTTCAGAATGTATAAGTTTCAGAATGTTAGTCAGTGTAAGTCACCTGAGATTACAGGGTTCGCACAAGATAACACACACGGAATTCAACGACTTTTTCCAAAGCGTATATAATTTTCCAAGAACTTTAGACGAATGCAAAATTTTCAGGGATCAACAAGCAAACTTGCCAACATCTCACTAAAATGCTAATGTTCAAATCATGGGCGTTAGGAAAAAAAAAAACCCATGGGAAAATAAGCCGATGGTCATAGCAGCGAAAAAAAAAAGCTACGGAAAATAGCCGGAGGGGGGAAATGGTTTTGTGTTTTTTGAATTCATTCTTATTGTTACAGTTTACTTTTACGGTAAGTAGTTCCACCAGGAAACGTTCCCCCCCCCCCCCTTCGTTTTTATTTACACAGCTCCCTTCCCCTATGATTTCCTTTAGTAAACAACTACTGAAAACGTGTGGAGCAACAACATTTAAAAGATAGGCCTAAAGTCAGCAAAATTTGACGACAAACCACGATCTAATTAAAACAACTTGGAAGTTTGCCTTTAATTTGCTTAACGCTATGGCATTGCTTAAGATTAAACAAAAATTACATTCAAGGACGTAAATACCAATTTCAAGTAATTCAAGGCCCTCGAGTTTTTCTTAACAAATTCAAGCACTTTCAAGGAAGTATAGCTACCAATTTCAATGAATTCAAGGCCTTGGAGTTTTCTTAACAAATTCAAGCACTTTCAAGGCTGTAGGTATCAATTTCAAGGAAATCAAGTCCTTGGAGTTTTTCTTAATAAATGCAAGCACTTTCAAGGATGTAGCTATACCAAATTCAAGGAATTCAATGCCGCCTAAGTTTTTCTTAATAAATTCAAGCCGTTTCAAGAACTTCTAGCATCTTGTGCGAACCTTACAAATACACACACGCCCCCTGGATACACACTAATAAATGAATGCACATCCATGTGGTAGTGTCCATTCTCTAACTCTCGCCTCCAGTCTACTACTTGTCACAAAGTCGACTCGGAGAGAAACTGCTGGGTTTGTTTCCCGGCTCCAGGTCACTGACTTCAGCATCAACACAATCTAATTTGCCAAAGCAATGGGAGAGGCTCTAACTTGCCGGCACGCGCGAGAATTAATTTTTAGCCGGTCAAACAATCGGATAATAGGTTCAAATATTACCGTGTACCATCAACGTACATGTGTTAAGAATCTCCTCTGTTCTGTTTCGCTACTCACATCGCTAAAAATTCAGATCACCACCGTCCAACATGATGTAGACACAGTGATGAAATTTCATCCCAAAACCTTAAAGTTAATTTTTTGGAAACCTTACCCGTTCACGCTATCGTCCTAATTCCCCGAAGAGTTAAATACTTTCGTCGTTACAGTTCCGAAAATCACAACGGAAAACTTGCCGAAACGCGTATTAATTTTTAAGAATAATTATTAAAGCATGTTAAAATGCTGCTCACAGTCATAGTGACGCCACCGCCATATGCGAGATGAGAGCACATCAAGGAAATCTGATTTTTACCAGAATATTAGTAAACGGAAATGATCTCTGGCCGGAAACTATTTGGATGCGGTTTCTGATGTTATATCAGCGAGCGTGGTAGCGCGATCGAGGCACATAATTTGTAAAAAAAAAAAATAACCGGCAATTTTCGTGAGCAGTGACCTTGATTCAAAAAAGTATTTGTTTTTCGATTTTTTTCCGTTAAATATGCAAATTAGGGTAAATCAATGTTGCTCTTCTCAAAAGTGATGGAAATTTTTCCAAATTACGTGTCTCGCTCGTGCTGCCGCTCTCGCTGCGGCCTAACGTAAAACATCAAATACCGCAACCAAAAACTTGTCCGGCTAGAGATAATTCCAGTTTACTAATGATCTGATCGAAAGCAGGTTTTCCTGTTGCAGCATGGCGGTGGCGTCAGTATGGACGTGAGTAGCGTTTTAACATGTTTTTATAATTAATTTAAAAAAATTACTAAGCGTTTTCGCAGGGTTTCGTTGTGATTTTCGGAACTCTAGAGCAGTGACATTTGCCGCCATATTGGCACCAGTATGGGTTTTGGAGGGCATAACTGCAAGGTGCACTACATAAAAATGGAGGGAAAAACAACGGAAGAGCGGATTTCTTAGGCTTAAAATAACGTTGTTTTCTCCAACGGCAAAAATCGAGCGTTTTAGGTCTAAGAAATCACTCTTCACAGCATCGGCTTCAGTATGACGCCCTTCTGTCTCTCTCTCTCTGCAGTGCCCCTTGCAGCTAACCCATTTAGGCTCCAGCATAGAGTTATATACAATAATACTACGTCATGTCACTGGTCTATAACGACAAAAGAATTCGACCGGTTAGGGGGAATTAGGGCGATGACGTGAAAAGTAAAGGCTTCCAAATAATTACAACCTCAAACAGCTTCGGACCAAACAAAACGATCACAAACATCGCCGATGTTTCCTCATCACCGATGAGTGGTGCGAGCCCATAACAACAACGATCTTTTCATCTTCTGCGGTCCGTCTGTCCCTTTGGTGAATTTTGAACAAATTTTCCGCTTCATTGGACATTTCCCCACACATGTTTATGCCCAGTGTTTGTAGATTTAAAACTTGTTAATCAATAAAATCGAGGAGGATTGGATTTCCGGGATTATATCAAAATATCAAAATTCATGAGTCGTCATGAATAAGCCACCATTAACCAGAAACCTATAATTAAAGCGCTAATTAAACCTTCCGTCCATACGCGCATGGTTGATACGCGAATGCGTGATCGCTTTGGTAAAACCGACAAGCCGGGCTTGTCATTTTATCATCACCCTTTATAATTTTGTTACGCAAATCTTACAAATTTTATTCGGTGATCAATTAGCATAAATTCTCTGCATTTATACGGTACTTGGTTTCAGAAAATCCGTTCGCAAGTCAATTATTGGTGGACGATCCTAATTTAGAATGAATAGACCGTTAGCGCTCTCACTGAACCTGATTTAGTAACGCTTTACGGTTTAGGCCCAAAGCGAATGGAAAGAAGACAATAGTGATTACGAGCGGAGCCGCAGCTGGTTCCAATCCTTTGACATGGGAATTTTTCGGAAATGAATCAACAACTAAATGCCTTGACACATAAATTTGCACCTGAAAGCACGCACATCACCTCTTTGAGTAACCTGTAGACCAATATTAGACAAATTCAACAATACTCTAACAATATGTCAACAATACACCATACATTGAGCAACAAGGAGTCGACAATATGCCAGCAGCACTTCAACAATAATCCAACGATATATCAACAATATGCCAACAATATATGTGAACAATACTCCAACAATATGTCAACAACACATTAACAACACTCCTACGGCATTGTAGCAACACTCCTACAATACGTCAACAATATGCCACCAATACATCAGAAATACTGCAACGATACATCAACAGCACTCCTACAATACGTCAAGAGTATGCCACCGATACATCAGAAATACTGCAACAATACATCAACAGCCCTCCAAAATATGCCAACAATACTCCACCAACACGCATGCAATACTTCAATAATACGGCACCAATACATCAACAACACGTCAACAATATTCCAACAATACGGTTAACAATACGCTAAGAATACATCAACAATACGCCGACAATACTACAACAATACGTCAACAACACGCCAACAATACAGCAACACTGCGTCAACAATACGCCCACGACACGTCAACAATATGCCAACAATACTTCAACAATACTCCTACGATACGTCCACAATATGATCACAATAAACCAATATACTCCAACAATACGCCACCAATATCCCAGCAATATGGCCAGCCAATGAGGCCTCACCGTGTTTAATTTTTTGAACGGTTTGGCTTATAGCAAACCTTTTTAATCTGTAGTTAAAGAGATATACCTCCCAGCGCCATTTTTCTCGATCCTCCACATCAAGTACGGCCCCAAAGGTCTATTTACTAACCGTTAGTCTTTCCCTTGCTAAAAATACGTTTTAAAATCTGCCGTCCCCAATTTTCTGTTGAGTATTGGGGAACTTTATTTATGTTCTTCCAGAACGTATATGATCCTTTGCGCGCCTACAACGACCTTAAAGTTTTATTTGTGTGTGCGCAGTACTAATTTTAATCGCTTGCTAATAATTACTGTGAGATCAAAAATCTAAAAGACTAATGCAGTAAAAATTAATAATTCCAATAGATCGCCGAAGCAAAACTATAAGATACTAGTCTAGAAAAATTATAAATCGTGATTTTAAAATATGAGAATCATTCCGGTTTGTGACAACTCAATTAATGCGTTCACGCTGGCTTGTCTATTAGGCGCAATGCCAACTAAGACAGTAGCTGCATTCTTCGCTACGAGGAACGAAGCTACTGACTCAGTTGACCTTGGCTATGGTAGATACGCGGATGCGATCGGCGCGTGGCTGTCATAAGGTAGGCGGAGGTTATAAGGCAGGCTGGATGTTGCTTTAAGTCATACAAGCAATGTTTAAATTCTTAATTTACTGACTATACCCACAGATTTTAATGTTTTGGTTGTTAGGAAAGCACGGTGTATGGTTCTACAGAGCGCTAACTATTATGGACTGGCAGCAGACAACCAAAACAGTAGGGGTTTTGAGGGGGGGGGGACCTTGGAAGGCAGCGGAAATTGATCTTTGCGCGCGATATTGTTCTTCTTCGTCTGTCGAAGGTTAGTTTATGCGGTAGAGGAAGCAAACATGAAAGCAATCTGAATCAGACTTCATTTTTTTCCCTCTCTATTTTTTTAATACTTATGTTTTATTTTTTTGAAAGCACTGGTCGAGTCTACAAGTCAGGATGCTGCGGGGAGGTTGGAGGTCGGGGCGGGGGGGGGGGGATATCGCTAGTAGAACCTCTTTAGTACGACGAGTCTTGAAGATTGCTCGAAGATTTCGATAGGAACCAACAAAAGAAATGAAAAAAAAATTAGATTGGAATCCAAATTTCGTTGAATATTATTTTCTAATACTGCCGTTGTGAAAGCAATTGTCAAAGGTGTAACAAAACAAAAACAAAAAAATGCGCTACGGATTTTCGATATACCACCTGCGACCTTTCTCACGTTTTGAATGCAAAAGGTTGGAATGGGAGAACAAAAAAAGTAATTTTCCACGTGTCAACTCCAGACATGTGGAATAGTAAGAAGGGCCTAAAGGATATAACAGGATTTAACACCAAACAGGCTTCATAAATACATAAAACTACTATACAAACTAGCTAAAGGTACTGTACGTACGGTTTGCAATACTGGTTAAGTATGGTAACTCATGTGTATGGCCATGTTCGACCGAATTCAGGTTCTTAAAATGTTCGCGCACATATAGCTACGCTTCGCTCAATCAATCGGCGTATCCCTTGATTCAGACCACCTATCCCACCGCTAATACTCCCCTTCCCCCCTTTCTGTGATCACTTCTATTATATTCTTTCCACGTTCATGTCACAGAAATATCAGACATCATGCGTCTCCACCCCCTACCCCCAAAGCTAACGACCCCCCCCCCTCCCTTTCTAATAATCACTCTATTATATTCTTCCATGTTCATGTTCATGCTGGCTTAAAGAGATGAGGCTCAAAGAAGACTCGAAGCTGCTCCTTTGAGAAGCATGCTGTCTTGAAAAGCTTCCCCCAATGCTTCCCTCCTACCAGACACGCGATGCCGTTATTCTTACTGGGAATTACCGGTAATTCTTAAAAGTAGTAAGTAGTAGTGTTGGCTTCTACGATCTGATTACGTAGATACACACAGGCCAAAATTACCTTTCTTCTGAGGGCAAACCTCGGCCCCCCTTAGTGGGGGGGGGGGGGAGTGCAGTGTGGTAGTACGTCCGAGCGCAAAGATTACTTGGCCAATATTTGTTGTAAGATAACGGTGAATTGGAAGAATACTAATATATCTAATTTAACTAAACATTAAATAAAATTTCAAACCAATAGTAATCATTTGCTCTTGTAAAACGTGTACACTTTATGTTTTACCCTGTAATATTGATGGGTGTTGTCGTTTCACAGTTGGCACTACAATTTTTATTCCTAGTTCTTGTTGCGGTCAAATGCTCAACAGACATTTTTGAACGGCAATGCTGCTTGGCATTAAAGCACAAAGAAAAATGAGCTAGCACTTAACCTTAGCTGGTAGTTGCAACGTCAGACAATCAGGGCCTTCGAAAACCCCAAGCCAAACTCACCCAAACTCATCCAGTTTGGAGGTAGAGCGAAGTTTGCTCATGGGCATTCTGTTTGTTAATGGTACCAAACTGCCTCCAGATGGTTGAGTTTAGTTGAGTTTGGATTGGTAGTTACCGAAGGCGCCCAAACGCAGAGGGTACACTAGCTGGTACACTAATCTCGTGCTAACCCCGATTTTGGCCTATTTTGACGTTTTCCTGCAGACAGTTTATTCCAAAAACATGGGGATCAAGCTAGGTTAGATCAGTTACCTTGGCTCAAATTTCACCACGCTGGACAGGATTTTTATTATTATTATTTTTTTTTTTTTACCGATCTACGTTTTCCTAAGCCGTTTTTATTTTGGGGGGAGGGGGATATCAGAGTGGGGAAAATGTCCGGGAAAATGGGGATGTCCGCAATTATCATATCATATCATTATCATATATAGTGACGTGTGGGGTAAGCCAACATAATGACGTTTCCTCCATTTGAAACTCAGGGATAAATAAGGGAATTCTCAGATTTTTCAGAAAAAAAAAATCTGGAAAACTCAGGGGAAGATAAAACCACACTTTTAGGCCTACCCCTAATTGCATTAAACACATTTTGACATTGTGTACAAGTAAAATGTATCCTTATGTCACTGTATCGACGCCAAAAAGTTCACTGAATCCGGCTACTCTGTTGTTGCACTAAGTGAGCACTAAAAATCAATAAAACTGGCAAAATGGGTGAGCTGAAAAATTTCCTTCCTAAAATTACGGTAAATGCAGCCTGGAAATTGACTGATCTTCAACTACTCAAGAAAACCTAGAAAACTCAGGAATATTATTTCAATATTTTGGTGGGAATATCCTGGCAAAATCGCGCTAAATATTAACTCATACTTTCTGGATCTTGATTCGGGGGGGAGCTCCATCCGACATCCCCCCTCCCCCCCCCCTCCCTCTTCCCATCACTCCGACGCAGCCGGCGCCGAGATGACAACGCAGTTAATTAATAATGCATCTTCTATGGCTTGTCTGTATTATCCATAACG
>JAHWFP010025068.1:51749-64886 GCA_023313725.1 Lithobius niger
GGGGGGGGTTACTTGACAGTCTAATATCAGCTAGATCGTTAATCTCCGTAATCCGGCTTCTCCGTAATAAGAACGCTGAGGAGCACCAATAGAACAAAAAAATAATAATGTAAAACGAAAAAAAATGGGCTCATTAGGCCTACTAGATAACCTTTCGCGGTTCGCTTATTAGGTACGAGCGTTCATAAGCCGCGAAGATTAGCCTAACAAGGAGGCGGCAATCCTTCGGAAAACGGGGGGGGGGGGGGGGGGGTAAAAAAACGCTCGAAATGGTGTTATGCGATTCGAGGACTGAACAGTAAAACTTAAACCAGCTTATTATAGGAACCATAATGGCTGCTTATACGTATATACGTCCGACATGTACTGTTATGTACGGCGGGGATGTAGGACACATAGGCACCGGACAATTAGGCACCGGATACATAGACACACGAATTTAGGCACTGGACAAAAATAGGCACCAAGTTTTTTTGTTTTTTTTTAAATTCTGCATCGTTTGTTTTTAATCTGGGACACTTAGTCGTGTGGACCGTTGGGGAGAGTTTTTGCATTTTGCCCCGAAATTTTTTTGTGGTGAAATAGTTCCAAATTACACTGCTTCGCTCGCACTGCCACGCTCGCTGCGGCTAACACATAACATTAGAGATGCTAGTGTAATAAATATGCCAATAGTCTTTAGCAGGCAGTTTTGAATGCCACGAACATTTTATAGCAAACGTTTCCCCCCCCCCCCAATTTGAGCACAATCCATCCCAATTTTTTTTTTAAAGTTTAAACTTGGTGCCTATGTGTTCCGGGGGCCTTCCTGCCCGGTTGCCTCCTTGTTCTGTTTGTTTTTTTCCCCTTTAGGGGCCCAAATTGGGGGGGGGGGGGGAAACTAAGTGTCCGGAGCCTATGTGTCCGCGTACCGTGTACAGCCAGTTTTGTCAGATTGGGGAAAATTTTACCCCCAGAGGTTTTGACCTCCGGGGGGGGGGGGGGGGTGAAAACGGAAGTAGAAAATATTTGGGCGTAAAACGGGGGTGAAAAAAAATTGGTGGCAATTCTAGGATGGTGGAATTTATTGGTTTTACTTCTGTGTTACCCAGTCATCATTCATTAATCATTACAGGCCGGGTGCTGTCGGGAGTTCCAGCTTTTTTTCAAATTTTTTCACATTCCTACTTTTTATTTTTTTTTTCACATTTTTCACATACCCGCTTTTCGTTTTTTTTTGTTACATTTTTCACATACCTGTTTTTTTTTATTTTTTTCTCACATTTTTCACGTAGATACTGACATTTTCGCATCACTGTTTCTTCGTTTTCATATATATATCACCAGTTTCACATTTCTTTAATAAAAATGATTTTTCTTTTCCGGTAACCATTGTAATTTCTCTGTATGTAATTTCACTCAAGAGAGCGAAAGCAAACTCCGACCGTAAACCAACCAATTTTCCTTTGTGTGTTCTAACCACAGGCATGCCTACCTAATTCTGGTCCCAAAATTAGAGCGGATGATTTGATTTGTTTTTACTCCGTTTGTGCGTTTTGCCTTTTTTTTTTCACACCAACGCTCGTATTTTTCACATGTTTACACATTTTTCGAATATTATTTTTACCACTGGTAAATTTTCACATTTTTCACATTTTTCATATTTTTTTCACACCGGCAATATTTTTTTTCCTGAATTACTCTAATCTCCGCGACACAAACTCAGCTCGCACACCAACACAAAATAGCGCAAACACGCACATTTGGGACAGGCGACATTAGATACTCTGACATCTCTTCCACGGTACCAACACGGGGAAAAAAATATCGCAAGCTAAGCCTAACCCGGCAACCTTTTGTCCCGACGGTACGAAAACTAGGCTAGTGACACTTTGAAATACACCTGAAAACCTGCGAGACTCGAGCGAATAGCGCATTTTTATTCTCAATCTTATTCAAAGTTGTAAAGTTGAGAAAAATATGGTTTTACCCGAAACTCAAAAGTCGGTGACTGGTACTGGGTAACGGGACGTCTCTCCCTTATACTGTGACTTCCGGCGTGGACAGGAAGTTTCTACCCGGAAGTTTCCATTCCGGAATTTACATATCAGTCGTCATGTAAACATTCTTAAATTCATTGTGATTCACGAATAAAATTACAAATCAAAAATTTAAAAACTCAAATACTCGATAAGTTAGCTTGACGTCACACCTTAGCATTAAAACACGTATCCTTGAAAACAGGCGGTTATCCTGAAATAATTGCTCATTTGCTCGAAACGAGACAAACCAAACGTCTTGGGGGTGTCGAAATCACACTCGTGCTGGCGCGGTCGTGAGATTTCGCCACCCACTCGACGTTTAGAGTGTCCGTTTCTCGCAAATGGTCAATTATTTCAGGCTAACTGCCTCTTCTTCACGGATATCCATTACGGAAGTGTAGTTCAGTATTGAACAGTAAATCTAGAGTAAAAAAGCAGGATTTGGTGTATCTGTACGTTTGTTTGTGACACGATAGCATTTCCATTTTTACAGCGGCGGTAAGGGATCCCGATCTGTAAGGATAAAGGTCCCGAAAACAACATGGACTATTACAGGCACAGACACACCGCGTTCAGCTAAATCTAAATGAAAGAATTTCAGTTGTAGCAACTGCCGACGTGCAGTCCGACTAATGCCATTACCAACACAAGCTTTTCCGCCACCCCCTCCCCGACTCAGCTCCATCATTAGCTTAATTTATTAAATTTTTACGAACACAAAATCAATAAGTCAAAAGTGAAGGGGTGATGCAGGACGGGTCGGGGAAGTTGGGGAGGGGGGGGGGGGAGATGGAAGCCACAACCACATGACGTCAGCTGTGAGCTTTTGACACTGGTGACTTTTTCCCGCCATCTCGACCAAACAATATTGAGTGACAGTTGGGGAGTGAGCCTGGATAAGTGAAGGGAGAGGGAAAGGCTTGTTTACCCATAGGATTGAGAGAAGGGATAAATAAGGGAAAAGAGTGGGGGGGGGGGAGGATTTACGGAAGAAAGGAAAAATGGGGGTTTGTTGTTTCCCCCTCACTGACTGACACGGCGTAACGAGTCATTCAGCTGGAGCAAGAGCATTGTTGATGGCGTATTGTTGCGGTTCATAGTGTTACAGATGGTTGGGTTCCATCGGCTGTGGCCATCAGCCCCAGAAGTGAAGTTAAGGCCCATTATGAATCGGAAAGCTCCCTCAATCCCAAAAAAAAAGCGAAATGACACGACTAACCACTCTCGTTGACGGCTGCGTTGGTGAGGGGGGGCGGCCCCCCCCCCGGGGGGGGGGGGAGGTTATTAAATATTTCAACGCGCGAAGTAACACGTGTGTATTCTTTTGTTTGTTTGTTTGTTTCATGTAGAGCTCTTAATAGCATAAAGTAATTATTTTCAGCCCGGCTCCCAGATGCGCTAATAATACGTTAATATTTATGTATTTTTTTTTAAATTATTATTGTGGACCGTGCCGCACGTTGCAAACAAAATAACAGAGCTAAGAATTGATGTCAATCAGTAACAGTAGTTTCATGAATATTGCATTTTTTAATTAGGACGCTCGCTACCTTTTTAACTTAATTGAAAACTTTGCCTAGAACTTCGACGCTCATCCGACAGCAAAACAAAAGTGGGCTTTATCCCAAATAAATTACAATAAATGTGAAACAACAGGCAACTGAGTACAAGTTCAATATCAAAAATGCATACACACAAAAAAAACCGCTTAAAAAAACACAAGCTCAATAAAAAAAAATACGATTAAACGACCAACTATAGTGTCCGTGGTCTATCCTGAGTTCGTCCCAGTACGAAACAGATAATCAATTGTATGTTTTTGGTAGCAGAGTGCCTTGTTGATATCCAAGATGGTTACAAAAACAATGGCGGCCGTCGATTAATGCCGCCCCCTCCAGGAAAACGTAGCCGCTCATAAAATAGCTGCAGGACTCAAGATACACAACAGGCGTACACAACAGGCATTGGGAAAAATTAAATGCAACAACAACAAAAAAACAAAAACAACCAAAAGAAGTTATATCTGAAACAAAACCCACAAGGATGAACGAACCCGCCAAGTTTCTGCCAACCAAAGTAGTGGTATCAGAACAGAAATGGTCTGCCGCCAAGTTGCGACATTAGTTGCCAAGCTAATCCCACCGACTATAACTTCACACGTTAAATGAGAATCTGGAGCATCACCACGGGTTGTAGCAATGGTCAGGTTTTTTACTTTAACCTTTGATCTAATACTCGGTGGGGTTAGCTTGGCAACTAATGTAGCAACTTGGTGGCAGCCATTTTTGTTCTCATATCACTACTTTGGTTGGCTGAAACTTGGCGGGTTCTTTCACCGTTGTGGGTTTTGTTTCAGATAAATTATAATAAAAGCATGGGATATTATTTAACTTTACATTATGGTCAGAAATTAGACAAACAAAGAAACAGTGGTGACAACACTGAACAGCTGAGGGTTTAGGGGCAACCACAATGACCCTTGATGGTAGGTGAATATTTTTCCGACACTTCCTGCTCACTTGTTGCCGTATCACGTTACTCCGTTTATTACTGATTAGCCATGTCGTTCGAATCGCTCACTCTATCGGCGTCGATTCACGCTTCGTGCAGTTCAGTCGATTTCTTTCTGATTTACCAGATCGTACTTTGACGTCACGAACAGTTTTTAGATCACTTATTTGCGTATTCAAGGGCAAAAATAAATCATGTTGCTGCAACGCAAACAGACCTGCCAGAACATCTGGCATTGGAGGTAGCAAACACGCCAGTTAACGTTAGGTAAACAAGACTCCTAGCACATATCTTTTCGTAAAATCCGAATAAATTACATCGTTTTAGCCTAGTGTGCCTCTAACTAACTCTGACCTATATCCAACTCATCACCCCTTTAAACCTAAGCCGCTTTCAGATCCTTCATCCCAGCCGTGTTTGGTCCGACGCCCCCAATAAGTCAATGGCTCTTTTTTTAGGGATGGGATTTTGGGAAGACGTGGGGGGGGGGGGTATTCTTACCTCCCCTCCCCTTCTCGCCTTTTAGGTTGTATCTCTAGCCGCAGCTTCTTTGTGGGAAACGAAACGTGACGAGGGGGGGGGGGGGAGGGAGTATGAGGGGGGGGGGGGGGTAGGAGGAGAATCAAAACAGATGATTGGACGAGAACGTGTCACGTGTTGGTAACCACAGCAACAACAAAAAGCCATCGTTCACGTGACATTGCAGATGGCTGCACTCTCAGCTTTGAGATCGAGAAGGTGCTTGAGACCTGACTCGGGAGGTGGGGAGGCCGGGTGGGGGAGGGATAGTGGGAAGTTATGGTGCGGGGGAGGGCACGAGGATTGTAAGGTCCACTCGGTAACGCCCGTCACAAGCGCACGCTCTGCAAGAAAGAACAATTAAGGGTCTGAGGTCCTTTTTCCAACCTTGGCCATCTCATCCAATCAGTTTCCCCATGGAATCACTGCTTCCACCCCCTCCCTCCCCCCCGCCACCCCACGCGTGTCTTGAGACGCACAAAGGAGTAGTGATACATTCACCATCATTTCTGATGGCATTGATGATGTATGATCGGGGAAGGGTGTTACACGGATGGTTGTTTTCTCGACTTCTGGATGGCTTTGCTGGACACGACGTGTTGAATTTAACCACCCAAAACCAACAATGATATAAGAAGGAGCCCACCAGGTTACAAAAAGGGTCGGCCCTAGAAGGTAGTGATACCAGAAACTCAGGAAAAGGCCGCCAAGGTTAACCCTAATAAACACCTTAAGAAGAAGAAAAAAGTAGACGAATTTACTTCACGCGGCAACAAAAGAAGAAACTAAGTTGTATGGCAGTACGAATTAGTATTAGCACTTAACTATGGAACAGGAAATAAACTGGAAGAGTCACCTGTAGGGTGGCGGAGGGAAAGACTTGAACGAAATTAAAGAACTAACGGCTAAAATTACTCGATAAATGAACCAGTAGGCGAGCAATTCCAGTATTTATTAACATACATTCTTAAAAATTCAGCCATTATTTAAAATTTAAGTACGGACGGAATACAGAAAGATGCGGAGCGTGTCATAAAATTTCGGGTAAGTCGACGATTTCTCGCCAAGCAATTTCTTAAAAACAGTACTTATATCTTTAGAATGAAGGTGTCAGAGCTTTAAATTCTTGGTTCGACTAAAAGTTTGTCAACGCCAAGTGGTCAGCAATAAAAGCTGGAATTTATTTCGTTTACAGAAGTTTAGTAGCTGTTAAACGGATTTCAAGAAAATTTTACATACAGCCCGTCCCGCTCGTTCGCATAGCCAACTCAAATAGAATTGTGTATTCTGCTCCACTAGCAGTTCAACTATCTGTTTCCCCGGGAGACAAAAAAACTCTTGCGCGTGTATTCCACGAAATTCCTCGTTTTTTGGATGTCTTATTCAAGATTACCAGATTACCCATATCCGTAATCCCTGTTACTACTTTCCCATATAATCCATTGCCAACAGGAAAGAGAAGGGCGCACGCCGTGTTAAAACAAAGCTTTCTCCCAACATTCCCGTTTTTACTGCGCGCAATAAAAATTTCAGTGCTAAAGTTTGGGCCAACTTTCGTCAATAAAACTTAATGATCAAGAAACCTTTGGGGAGAACTAAAGTTATGTAAAGTGTCAAAATATGATAAAAAGAAAAATGATATCGGTTTTATAGTATATTTTCATAATATCCTTTTCATCGATTTTGGCAAGAAAGGCAGAGGGGAAAGAAAAGAAAAAAAAAAGTATTTTTTTGTTATTTTAGAAACATAAAAGTAAAAACCATATTTCTTGTAAAGTGTCAAAATCTAGTTGCGATAAATCGATTCTAATATACGGTCTCTTTGTATTTATTTACCAATTTCCTGTATATTTAATCCTGTTTTAATCCTCTGGAGATAACACGTTGTTTAGAAGGTGAACTCCCATTTCGCCAAATCCCGTTTTGCCAAAAAAAAAAAAAAAAGCAGATTAAAAGCTTTTGCCTGAAGGACAAATTCCGTTTCGTAAAATCCCGTTACGCCAAAACTAATTATACAAAAGTTGACGTACACGAAATGTTAACACCTTATTTCTTTGTGATGGCGATTTAAAAGGTGAACGTTTAACAGAGACAAGCAGTGGTAGAATAAGACCAATTATTGATTTATTTGCCATTTGAATACTGGCAATACATACGGACAAACGTGTGCTTTAAATATTGTGTAAAATGCTTGGTTGTCACTACAATAGGTCAACGCCAAGGTTCTCTTTTAAGAATAATTATGGTTACCTTTCCCAAACGGAAATTCCCGTTTTGGTTTCGCAGAATCAAAATATTTTTCGAAAATTTAACACTGCAGACGTTAAAGTTGCATCCCTAATTGGAAGGAATTTGCGATTAGTTGCGGTTGCTGGTGTTATGTGCTTAGCCGCAACGAGCGAGGCGCGTAATTTGAAAAAAAAAATAATTCTACAGAATGGGTGTTTGTCTATGCGTGTTGACCATTACACGGAAATCGTGCTTTAAATTTCGTGCGCCGAATATTTCGTGAACGGCATTAATTTGGCGTTAGGGGACATTGAAAAGGAGACGTAACCATTTATAATACATGCATTACATTTGCAGCAGTCACAAAATTCGTAAACACTCTGTTATTTCGAGTTAATACTAGGGCGTTATCAGTTGTACTGTCGACAAGATGGAGCGAAGCGATTGCGTATCTGGCCAGCCTTATAACAGCCACGCGCAGACCTCCATACGCGCATTGTGCTATCCTACAGTTTCACGAGACTCGGCGTAGAAATACAAGACCAACTGAGATAGTATACGAAATAGCACCAAGTTAAAAATTGTGTCGTCACAAACCGGAATGATTTTGGTATTTTAAAGTCACACTTTATAATTTTTTACGCGAGTATCTTATAATTTTTCTTCGGCGATCTATAGGCGTAAATAATTTTAATTTTTATCGTATTAGTCTTTCAGATTTCTGATCTCATGGTAATTATTAGCAAACGGTTAAAATTAGTACATGCACACACAGAGATGAAACGTCATGGTTATCTAGCGCGCAAAGGATCATATACCTGCAGGATGCAGTAAATATAGTTCCCAATTATTCAACAGAAAATCTCCTAGATGCCACATTTTAAAACGGATTTTTAGCGAGGGATTGACTAACAGTAAGCAAATAGACCGTTGGCCCGTACTTGATGTAGTGGATCGAGAAATATGGCGTTGGGAGGAATGTACCTTTAATCACACAATAAATTAAAGTTCTATAAACATATATTTAAAAAACATTAATGTTGAAATAATACATTGGACACAGTAGTTGTTGGCGAGAGCAAACAAACCGTGTTGCCTTGGAGACAGCATAGTGGCTCATGTTTTTGGTTGCATCACCGCATCTTGTTTCTTTGTCCATTTGCTTTCGTAGCACGTCGCTGGATGCCGTTGACGCTGGTTGCAACAAGCGGGTTTCCAGCTTTGGTTTTTCAGCAAATAAATATTAAATTTGAAGAATGTTTGCAGGGGAAATTGGTGTTTACTTGATGTGTACTTGATATTGAGGTGACTTTAGGAGAAATTATGGAAAGCTGCAAGATCGCCAAATAAATTAACCCGTGTTGCATTGTGGCTCATCTTTTGGATTGCTGTCACCGCATCTTGTTTCTTTCTCCCATTTGCTTTCGTAGCGCTTCGCTGGATGGCGTTGTCGCCAGTAATTTGTGACGAGCAGTTTTGCGAATTGCAAAGAGCGTTGTGGCTCATCTTTTTGGGTCGCATCTTGTTTCTTTGTCAATTTGTTTTCGTAGTGCGTCGCTGGATGGCACTGTTGCTCAATCCGATTTAATTTTTTCTTTCTTTTACAAACGCCCGCCAACAAATTTTTTACAAAGTTTACAAATTTTTACAAATTCTTACAAATACAAATTTTTTGTATCGCAATCACTGTGCAAAATCTAGTTTTAACTGACGCAGTCGTTATTGCGTGATGCGATTACAAAGGCTGCATTCGAGCGTATTCGAAAACGGAGTTCTGCTCAAGCTTTGGCCTCGCTTCGCTCCAACAACATAATTACGCGTGTGTTTTCGAGTTATTAATGATAGAACGTTCTAGGCTAAAGCCTTCCAGAGTAGAGTCTTGTAGCAGGACGTTTGGACAAACGGCCCTATCTTTCTAGCCGGACTCTCCAAATGAATGCTGGGCCTTCTGGTAGATTCCTGCTAGCTGAGGTCTGCTCTCAAGTGTATAGCAGGAAAGCCCAAGTATTTAGTAAACATAAATCTTAGATGCTAACTTATCACCGTGGTTCACTTAAATTAGACGAATTAAGCAGGCTCCAATACGATTGTTACACCTGTCTGTCTTGCATTAGGGTGCTTATTCGAATGTTGGGCAAATGTACTATGCTTTCAGTTTCTCTGTGTAGCGTTTAGCAGTCAGATGCCTTCAGCACAGTTTGCTAGTTCAAAGAGTATTCCAAGCTCGAGCTTGGTGGCTTCATTAGAAACGTTGAGAGACATAAACGGAACTAATAAATTCGCAGTTGTTTAAAAATAACCAATACTGAGCCGAAACAGCATCTCTGCCTCACACACACATATTCTTGGTAGCCTAGAATTAATTTAGAATAGGATAAAAATATATCGCTTACCAACTTGTTCTTTCACGCAATTAGCCCATCTGCGAACGGTGTTGACGTATTTTCGTCAGGTGGATCTGATGTCGTAATAACGTTTTAACACACAAAAAGCTACTTTGTATTACCGTTAATTTGTCATCTCTGTCCCACGGCACACTTACAAACTCTCTAAGAACTCTTTTAACACATTTTTCGAAGCATCTAGCAGTCTTAAAATTGTCTCAAACAACGATTTATTTCACGTATTTTCTGTGTCTGACACATTGAAAACGGTTGCAGCCACTGAAACACAAGCCCGTGAACGCACGGACTTGGCCATCTTTGAATGCTCACAGCGCAGTCGCAACGAATCTGGCCACTTCCGGTTATGTTTGTGCTAAAACGTCACAATTGTCTGTGCAATTTAAAAAAATCGACCTGCTAGCAGTACGCATTACGTAACTACGGCGCTTTTCCGAACGTCCTACTGACAGGCCGTTGTGTCTTGCCAGTAGACCATTGGACGCGCTATCATTAAAACACAGGCTAACTGTATGTTTTGTCACCCCCACAGCATTTACTTGCTGGCCCACTCAGCTGCTCCCCTACAGCATTTTCCATTGGGTAAGCTGGCTTCTTGTGGTCGCTGCATTGTTAAAAGCGCACTGTTAAAAATAAATTGTGTGCTTTTTCAGGCTCAAGAGGCCACTGTGAAGTCTGCATGAAGTTATCAAATTGAGGAGTTCCCTGGAAAAAGGGTACTAATGAAAAATACATGTTTTGAGAAAAGGGTAAAAAACTGAGAACTAGTATTTTATGCTTAATCTTTGAAAGTTGGCATTTCCTGATGGGATATATATTCAGGTTCCTTTTTAAACCATATTTTTGTAGCAGATATGTTCAGGAAAATACGAATAGGTAATTAGTGGGAAAATCGTCTTTGGCACTGGTGGCGGCCATGTTGAAAAGCAGCGCCATCTCGCGGCGACATCCGGCATTAAATAAAAAAATTACTTGTAAGGCGCTTCTGTTGGTCGACTTCTTACAATTTGTGCCCTTATTCTATAGACTGAGAGGTGCTCTATCAGATTTTTTTTGGAGGCGGAAAAAGGGCACAAGTTACTTTATGCCCTTTTTCCAGGGAACTCCTCTATTAACGTCCTTTTCAACTGCTAAGATTGTGTCGGAGCGGACGGAGAAGAACACGATTTTTCTTAGGTCGCGCCTTCGCTACAACAAAGAATTTAGGTAGTTTTGGATGGATAAAGAAATGAAGAGCACCGGGAGCATTCATCCATTATATTGTTGTGTTGCATTGTTACCAAGGATTTTATTTGTTGGAGGTTTCTACCTTATCTCTTTGGCTTATCTGCCTTATCTTGTTGACTTAATCTTATTGTGGGCATCTTGTTGACTTAGTCTTATTGCAGGCGGACGACACCGCTAAGGGTTTTACAAATACACTAGTGGAAGCCAGTGCTATGCACGACTGGTGTTGGATACACCGTTTGCATCTCTGGTACGGGTTGGTCGCTCATGCGTATGTCCATGTTTCACCAAATTAAGTTTCTTCAAACAAATTTTCGTGCGCACTGGCTAAGAAACGCCGATTTTCGTCCGCTTCGCTCACTCAACCAGCGCATCCTATTGCATGAACCAATTTTTCCTTGACCAATAATGTCAGCTCCTTGCTGAAGTCCGTTCAAGCACGGGTGGCGTTGGGTGCACCGTTTTAAAAATTGGTGTTGTCAGGTCTGGCTTTTGAGTGTCAATGTGTGGTCAAATTAACATTTGTTTGTCTGGGAGAGGTAGAAAGTAAATCATTACTGTCTTTATTTATTTATTTATCTACGAGAGACTAACGGACACAACTCCGTACGCTCTACGCTATCGTATGCTATACTATGCCCTTTAATGCACCTTCGCAAAAGACAAAAAAGACAAGAAACAGCAGCAAACCACAAAAGCAAACCAAAACGAGATCCCTATAGCGCATGACACAGCAAACGACCAAGATGGTCCACCTCAGACAGGGCACTGAAAATGGCCCGTCGCCCTACAGTACCAGAGCACAGTACGAAGAGCACCCAGTTGGGTACTGTGATGGGGGGGGGGGGGGGCGGCAAGTAAATCTCCAGGAGCCCTCCAAGCCGTTCAATAACACAAAAAATGGTCCACCGTTTATCGGGTTTTGTTTTTATTTACAGAGGTCTTATTGCTGTCATCTAATTTGCAAAGTAGTAATGATAAGCCTCGCATAAAGTTTAAAGTGATTGTTAAAGCGATTGTTACTAGTACTTAAAAGTAGTGCGCCCAAGTTATCATGTTTAACCCTGTTATCATGTCAATCCTTTTATCTTGTCTTGTAGTAGTTTTCTTTAGCATTATGCTCTTGTCTCGTATTTACTCGCCTTTAACCCATTTATGCTGTGTTAACCCTTTTATATTGTCTTGTATTTACTTGTCTTTAGAAATTTTGACTGTTGAAAGTACCATTTTTGAGGTCCAAAAATGACTTTTTGTTTCAGTTGGTCAGTTCGTTTTTGACCCCTCCCCCATCACGGGCCGATAGATAACTGCCTTGTATTTACTTCCTTTAACCCTTTTATCTTGTCTTTAACCCTCATCTTGTCGGGTATTTTCTTGGCTTTACCCCTCTACTTGGAATTACTTGTCTTTGTATTCTGCTTTGATCTCCCTTTTCATAAATTTGTTGCGTATATATATATATATATAAATATATATATATATTTATCGATGCACTTTTTAATTTTATTCCAATGTTGTTTTGTTGTTGTTCTTCTCGCGCCTAATCTTTGATTCTGTGAGCAAAAGTGCTAGTTTAATTGTTTTACTTTGTCTGCTGCTCTCAAACCACACGCGAGCATTAGCTCTTGTGGAATGAGTGTTTGTTTTTGTGGTAATTTTGTAATATGTGTTGGACGAATAAACTTACCTATAGTTTACCTACCTATAGTTTAAACATTAAAAAAAAAACGATAAGAGCTGATGTGACACAGCACTGGTGGCAATTCCATTCGCAGACCACGTATAGAAGGCAAAGAAAAAATGTGTGAAATCCCGATTGCAAGAAAAGAGGAACGACTAACTTAAATGGGCGGCCACTTGGTGCGATATTCCGCTCTACGCAGGGAAAAAAAAAGAAATTTGCTACCAACTTCAACAAGGCCATGAATAAAGGCATTAAATTAAGACGGGATTAGCGTATAACCTCCGAGCTGCAGCTTTTTATGTGGTCAGCAAAAGATATAAGACCGTAATGATTGCTTACTGAATCTTAGCTATACTAAAGTGCCCGCGGCCTATCTTGAGTTCGATGCAGAACGAACACACTGATAATCGATTGTACGTTTTTGGTAGCAGAGTGCCTTTTTGATATCCAAGATGGTTAAAAAAAAAAACAATGGCGGCCGTCGATTAACGCCGCCACCTCCAGGAGGACGTAGCCGCTCATAAAATGCTTGCAGGACTCAAGA
>JAHWFP010025069.1:188-14764 GCA_023313725.1 Lithobius niger
GCTCTTTAGGGCACGTTTATGCAACCACTCGCTTTTGCATTCTCGCAGCTAGAAGCTAGAAATCATCTGAAATTCCAACATGGCGGCGGTTTTATTTCTGCCGCCTCGCAACGAAAACAGCAAATAACGTGAGTTCAGAAGCGTTTGGGAAAATTGTTTCGTCATGAGGAATTCTTTATATTATTGGCACGGATTATAAGACTGCAAGTATTTACTCAAACGATGTCGGATTTAGCTAATCCATTTAGCGTTGTTACCATGGCAATGTCACCTTTGCCATCGCGATTGAGTTCTAGCTGCGAGAATGCAAAGGCGAGTCACTGCGTAAACGCGCCCTTATTCCCGATCGCTAGTTGCGTACGTTAAATCTTCGTTCACTGGAAAATATTCTGATAACTCTGCTCCTTCACTAATGAAGGCCATCGTTGACTTCAGAATTTACACTATAGCATGCTGAAATTCGATATAAACTTGTTACAGTTAGACGACACAGTTTGCTAGTGATCCGCCATTAGACAACAATTACGCTTTAACAATTAAGCTCTAACAACAATTAAATCTCATCTACTTGCCGGCGATGCACTAGAGTGTGTCTAGATATCTTGTCAAAATTATTTTAGCCGGTGGTTTATTTGAGAGCCGAGGCCCGTAGCCGCACGCTCATTAAACAAAGCTACAAAATCGCAAACAGCAAAAATGAACAACAACCGTAAAAACTACATCTCCACAAGAACTGTAATTTTAGTGTGACTTAAACAATAATTTTAAATCAAATAGAGTTACAAAGACAACACTGAAACTGAATTTTAGTCTTCTGCACAGGTGAAACGACTAATAAGACTATAGTAAGGACTTTATCCGTCCGTCCGTCGCCCTTTTCAACTCCGAAACGGTATCAAATAGAGACAAAAGGTTTTCACCATTAGATTCAGCGTCCAAAAAAATTAGTTAAGATGAATAAAAAATAAACCGGAAACATGAAGCGGCAGTTGACCTAAAGTGACGGGAGTAGCGAAAGTGCACAGAAGACTGGTAGTGAATAGGTAGTTGCAGCCGCTTGTTTGTTGTTGTTGTTGTTGTTGCAGTTGTTGTTGCTGCTTGGTTGTTGTTGTTGTTGTTGGTGGTGATGTTGTTGCTGTTGTTGTTTTTGTTGATGCTGTTTTGTTGTCGTTGGGACATTTTGCACTCGCTTAGAGATTGACCGAGTTTTTTTGTGTAGCTAAAATTGTAGATATTTTTAACAAGGTTCAGAACCTTTTGTGTTTTTTTTAATGTTACTACAATATTGTTGTTGTTGTGGTGACTTTGTACAACCCTGAATTTCGAATGAATGAACTATTTTAAAATTTTGCAGCTGTAACTGTAGGTACTGTAGGTATGATTTCAAGTTGTTGTTGTTGTAGTCATTGTTGACTTGAAATAACTGGAGTCCTATTTTTACTATTTTTACCAGTTTTTAGGCCTGTATTGGCCTGTATTTAGGCCTGTACTGAGTGTATGGTTTTGGTTTGAATTTGCTTTCAGGCGTAATTTTGGAAGAATGTTGGATTCCATGACCCCCCCCCCTGAACCCGCACAGCTGATGTAGAGGTACTACGGTGTAAATATTTGGTCTGATTAAAGTTTCATGGGATTCGGCTCTTCATTTTACTTCATCTTTTACGTCCTTCTGTTTCTGTATTTTTATAGGTTTTTATTTATTGTATTAAATTGGATGTTGTGGGGGTGGTATTTTGTGGGTTGGTCTTTTTTTCAATGTTTGTTATTTTATAGATAATGAACGCCAGTACACCCCCGACATATAGGATCTAGATACTCTTTGATTCGCTTATTAAACTTTTGCACATAGCAAAGGACAAGCCTTATCCTACAGGGGTGGGGGGGGGGGAAGGGATGCCGGATTCAGGCTTAATGGCGCGTCGACAACGAGGTCATTAGCGCCAACCTCTGACCCAGTGCAGTGCTTCGGGTTGCAACGCGTCACTCTGCGGCACAGGAAGTGAATCCGACATCAGGATATTTGAAAATAGTTTTCTACGCTAGAGATCAACGTGTAGGTGATCGTTCGCATTAAAGTATGCACAATGGAAAAGGTTCACAAAAAGGGCAACTAAAAATAAAGACTAAATTACTATTGTTCCATTATGTATGCAGCAAGGAACGTTTTTCTTCTCATAGCTGGGGGGGGGGGGGGGCCACAAAGGAGGGAGGGCCCGAGGTTAAAGAGCAAAGGTTGAAAAACTCAAGAAATTGGTTTTTTACTAGCTTCAAAAGCTATAAAATTGCTGAAACTGAGTTGCATTGCAGGGTTCCAATGGTCTTACCCCTCATTTACCCTTATCCCCTTTACCTGAATTCTCGACCAGTTTTGAATTCCAGTTTTTTTTTTGGGTTCTCCGCAACAAAATACTTCCGTGCGCTACTAAGGTTTTTTTTTATGACATGGAAACAACACACGTGGAACAAAATCTACCTTATGCTAAAATATAAATTACCTTTCACAAATTAAGTTACGGGAACTGAAAATACAGATTTGGGTTCCCATGGACACAGGAAGACGGCCTAAACACGACGTGTTAATAATTTCAGACAAATTTTCAAAATATTTGTTCAATTATTTTTTTTGTCGTTGTATTACTCTCCACCAAAATTACCTTATTATATTTTTGAAGGTTTCCAATGGCTCCAAAGTCGTAACGTCGCATTGTATGTGGGTTATGTACACCCTGGAAAAAATCCAGATTAAGAATGTTGTAGTTATTTCAGGGAAACTTGACACAGTCACAAGAGAGATTAACCGAAATAATGTCGTTTTAACTGAAATAAACAAGTACGAAAGCAACGGTCTAGTTTAATAAATACAGATGCAAACCTATTTACATTACCTTTTGGACTTATATGTCAGACTGCCTGAGAGGGAAATCGAACTCACGACCTTTGGAACCAAAGGTCGAGGTCCTATCGCTGAACCATACTGACACGGCCAAAAAGGCTGCATACAGCATATGCACGTGTTGAATGCAGCCTATAGACGTTTCCTTTTGGCCGTGTCAGTATGGCTCAGCGGTATGACCTTGGCCTTCCACGCTCAGTCAGTCTGACATTTAAGTCCAAAAGACAACGTAAATAGGTTTGTATCCGTATTTATTTAACTTGTTTAGCCTTTGGCATTTCCGTCGTTAACAGTCTAGTTTGCTAACTGGTTTCTTTTTGGCATTGTTGCTATCGTGATTCCTATAAAAACGTGTTGGAAATTACAGACAAAAAAAAAGAAGAACAAATGGTTTCCATTCGATTTTACATCTGTCCCAACGCCGAATAGGTTAGTCGACAGACTGTAGGACACAACGAGTCTCTGCTTTATTGCCAAATTGAAAGCAGTAGTTCTTGGTAATGCCAAAACGTTTTATTTAAAGAGATCAAAATTTCACGAGTAAACGAAAAAAAACCACGGCTCACCAGACTACATCATAAAATATTAGTCTCTCTCATGAGGGGGGAGGGGGGGTTGACTTGTACCGACACGGAGTGACGGCGTTAATTACGGGATTTTGTAAAATACTGACCCATGTGTGGAAGCCGGAATTACAGTTAATTCGGTTTCTTAATTTGCTTTAAAAGTTTTTGAAATACTCGGAATTGTGGTAACATGGAGTTACCCTAACTTTTCTCTAATTTGACCATAATATGGTTGCGGTTCTAATGTTATATATATAGCCGCAGCGAGCGCGGCGAGCGCGGATGTTATTTATGGTAATTTCGGTTCCTTTGCAGGCGTCTGTATTTGAGAAAAATCAATAGTTACGGTAACTCCGTGTTACCACGATTCAGGATTATTTCAGACACTTTTAATGAAGCAAATTAAGAATCCAGAGTTAATGTATTTCCGGGTCCCACATAGGGTCAGCATTTAAGAAAATCCCAGAATTATCATGACTCCATGTCGATACAATTCCGGCGAGCCCTTCATGAGAGCAGACGGAGTTTTGAATCAAGGAGTTATGCAACTTGTCGTGGGCATAGTCTATGTTCATATTTTTTAGGGTTTCCACGACCATGTACCCTACCTGCCAATATGTAATAAAATAAGTAGAAGACCATAGTTTAAAATTATATTAACCTGTAGTAGATGTTTTAAAGTCCTGATGGAATCACTGGAAGGAAAAGCACTAAGGTAATAGCCAAGACGAGTCTGCAACAATTACAAAATGTTACAACATGATGACACATTAAAACTTACGCCTGGAGACTCCAGGAATCTTTCTTTCTGAATAACAGAAATAAGGAAGGGAATAAACAGTTTTCAATCAGGATAAATGTAAAATGTTAACAGATTAACACAGGTTCTTGCAAAATGTGCCCCAAATCAAATAATTAACAACAACAAAAATTTCAGAAATACTATGTTCATTTAAAAATTATAAGGTAGCTACAAGTTCTAACACAACATGGCGCTACGTGCTCAAATATGATTGAATATCAAACAGAACTATGCCGTTTTAAAATACAACAAACCACTAAAAAGTAAAAGAAGCACGTCATTGCATCATAAAAATCTCAGAAAGCAAGTCAGTAACTACACGTCGCTTAAAATTAGGGTAACTACCAGGGTTTACGTGATTTTTTTTTCTTGCTTCACTGATTTTAAGGACTTTAGTTATTTAAAGATGCCTTCTTCCCACTTTCTACGGTTAATGTATTTTGCTTTAGGTCAAATAAAATTAATTTGTAGTTTGGCATCCTAACTTTTCCAGAACACGGCAACAAAGACACTTAATATTAATTATTTAATTAATAAAACAAAAACAGAAACCAATACTATTTTTATTGATTTTTTATAATATTTAAAATGGCGAACCTAACACATACCAACAAAATTGGCAGCTTGCTGTGCTCCAGGAGGGTGGATGCACATCGAACAACAAGACCATCGGATTATTCTGGGGTGCATAAGGGGCAGAGTAAAGGTGCTGAATGCCCTTTGAGGTCAAGTAGGCTTCCAGGTTGTGCGACTTTCAAACAGGCTCGTTGTCCGTATGGAGCTTACGGCTTTTTGTGGTTGGTCTCATTTTTGCCGTTGCAGTACAAAGGTTTGATGGTGTGGCAAAATTTCGGACGTCTGTGCTAAGAAATACGGAAACACTCGGCAGGAGAAGTCGTCAATTAGCATAAAAAGGTAGTAGGCATTCCTACTGTATAAGTTGATTTGGTGATGGGTCTCGTCAGGTCCACGTGAAGACTTGTAAGACACATGTGGACCATACTGGTGATACCTTGGGGCAGGGCAAGCATTGACTTTTGCAGGTCATACAAACATCACAAGGCTCACTCATGGCTTTACCAAAGTAGGCTTCGTGTAATACGTTCTCACGTTGTATTTTTAACATTACGTCTGGAGAAGGATAGCTGATGCGTTGGTGCCATAGCGTCTACGGGCTGAGATAATTGGGGAGAGTCTCATAATCCCTCGATAATAATAGGAGACAGTGGAGTGTGTGTGATGGGTCTGCATAGTCGGCATTGATCATTGAGATTGTGGCTGCTGGAATGGTCGTACTTGTAGGGGGGGGGGAGGTGTGCTAAGAGAATATCCCCTTTTAACCTATAAACATCATTGGCGTAAAGGGCCCCTCACCTAATAAGAGGTCACCGTTCTTCAGAGTGAATGATTAGTTCACCTGGGAGATTTGGATACCCTTACGGTCAAATTGTGGTGTTGACGAAAGGTTTGCGGCTGCGGCTGGTGAGAAGAGCGCATTTTTCTATCTCAAGATCAGGCTAGCTGTCTCTATTTTGATATTCAATCTCCTTTGGTAGCGACGATAGTGCCGCCGTTGAAGGTAGGTGTATACAGGGCGAGAGTCATGCCGTCTTTTCTAGGCATGCGAGGTCGCCCCATTATCAAGGGCAAAGTAATCGCTTGGGGCGCATGAGGTCACGATATGGGCCATTGTATAATCAATACAAATTCTCTCTTGGGTGATTGTGCAGATACGGTAGTTCGGCTACCTCGCCAGGTAAGAGATGGTCCAAATCTATAAAATGGTTCGTATCCAGGTTAGCTTCTTGAGTAACATCTCCGAAGGGGGTGTACTCAGACTGTAACTGGTGTGCGGATGTCTAACTCTTAGGTTGCTAGCAGGACACCGCAGGGATTGCGGATGAGCGACCCTTGGTGTGTTGTGAGCAACGATATAGCATAGTTTTGCCCGGCCTTTTATAACACTGACACCATCCGCACTTCACTTGGGTCGACACTGCCCGTGGAGCTGGCTGTGCGAATTGACGCTTGAGCCATTGACCTCTTTGGTTACATTTATGTTCAGTAGTTGATCTGTCAGTGGTCGTATACTTTGCGGCACATCGGCATCCTCACGTCTGGTTAGATAGTAATATGCGTCGGTTAAGCGCCGTTCTACTAAGTCTAAGGTAGAACGCTGCTTCCACATAGAGAATAGCAACTGTGGGTTCCCATTTGGGGAGTCGCATCCCACATTGACTATAATATCTGACGTCCGTTGCACTAAGGTCCCGTCCAGCATTTTTGCTGTCGGTGTCGGATCGCCTTGTTTCACAGGAAATACATAGACATGCTTTCCGTATCGCCAAGCGTGATAGTACGTAATTGGTACATGTACTGTAGTCGTAGTACTCATCCATGACCTTAATAATCGTATTGCTATTGTAAGTAATGACTTGAATTTATTTTATAATTGGTTTGCGGCGAACAAATTGTCATTGAATGTAAAAAAAAAAAAAAGCTAAGTATATGATTGTGGGTCATCGCCAAAAACTTGCATTATGTAAATTGGTTAAATGTTAACGATGTAAGTATTAACGGGATTTCAATTGAAAAAGTAAATGAAATTCGAATGCTGGGGGTAATGCTGAAAACATTAAATCAATTTTGTTTTTAAAAAAAATTGCTAGAGGAAATGCTATTTTAGCAAGAGTCAAACATAGCGTGTCAAGCCATCGTTTACGATCACTTTAATTTGCTTTTGTTTACCCGATCGTATTGTATGGTATTACAGTTTGAGGAGCCACTACTAAGACTAATCTACAGAGGATTTTAACTTTACAAAAAAAATCAGTTCGACTTATTGCTAAAGTACCCTGCAGGGAGCATACTCTGCCTTTTTATGAATCCCTAAATCTTTTGACGATTGAATTTGTTTTTAAGTACTCTGTATGTATGCTTATGTACAAGTCCTTAAAGGATGAATGTTGGGAACTATCCCTCTACGGTGTGAGTAACAATCGAAGGTATTGTGATACTCGCACACACTACACCCGGAACAATGATAAACTTGTTCCTCGTAGATGTAGAACGAATTACGGGAAAATAAGTTTATCTTACACTGCTCCCATTGTGTGGAATGGCTTACCAAAGTCAGTTTCTGATAAGTTAAACTGTATTAATTTTTTACGTCTCTTAAGAAAATATTTTATGAGCTCCTGCAACTCAAAAGTGTAATATCTTAGGTTTTTTAATATATATATATATATATTGTCTAGTGTTCGTTTTGTTACTTTGTGTGTTTTCCTATTGTAAATAATTTTGTTATTTTGTGCTTTCTGCCTGGTTCGTTACAGTAAAATAGGAATCTAGTATTCCTCGTGACGATTTCCTTCATGTAGCGTGCTTCATGAAAATAAACTAATTATTATTATTATTATTATTATTATTATCTCTAGTCTTGCTACATTGAATCTGGTGTTTAGGTCGTCCCATATTAACTTAGCTTCTGTTGCCTCCAGGTAATTTAGCAGATTGGCTGTCATCCAGACATTTGGTAATGAAGTTGATGGCGAAATTATTAATTACTGCCCAAGTCTGTCCCGCCAAAAAGCGGAGCGTCTGTTGCGGGGACATTCTGTGTGAGCCCTCCTTACGTAGGTGATTCAATATTTCAGTTTTCCCAAAAAATATAATTCTGACCACTGAATAGGCGAATGCTTTGATAAAATAGATTGCTATCGGCTGTCGTCATCACGATAGATTACAGAATTAATTATGGTATCGCGTATAGAAGGCACGTCAGAACATAAAAGGAAGAGCAAAAGACGGATTCGGCTAACTTACATGTTCGGTTAGGCAGATAGAACCACTGCTATGATGATTTCCGTTTAAACCACACGCTCTGCTTCCAAATGATAGGGTTACATCCCGTTTCGCCAAATCCCGTTTCGACAAATCCCACTTCGCCAAATATCGTTCACGAAATTTTAGGCACACGAAACATTTAAAACGTTTAAACACGAACATTTATAACATGAAAGTGGTCAGACATTTATCGACGAACACCCGTTTTTCAAATTAATTGCCTCGCTCGCACTGCCGCGCTCGCCGCGGCTAAACACATAACATCAGAAACCACAACTAATAAAAAATTACTTCCAATTAGGCACGCCTCTTTAACTTCTGCAATGTTAAATTTTTGAAGAAAATTTTGACTCTGAGAAACGGGATTCTGCAAAACGGGAATTCCCGTTTGGAAAAGGTTAACCATCACGTGTATAACTAACTATTCTTAAAAGAGAACCTTGGCATTGACGAAGTGACGCCCAAGCATTCTAAACAATTATATTTAAAGTACACGTTTTTCCGTTTGTATTGCCAGTTTTCAAAACGCTAATAAATCAACTAGGCTTATTCTACTGCTTGTCTCTGTTAAATGTAAAGCCCCATTATATAGAAATAAGGTATTAAATTTCGTGTACGTAAAATTTTGTCAAATTCGTTTTGGCGAAACGGGATTTGGCAAAACGGGATTTGGCGAAACGGGAGTTCACCAATGATAGATATAAGGTAACGTGCATGTGGCGTGGAGGATAAACCTGTCATTGCCTATTTAATCCTCCTATAGAGGCCCGGTTGTAAACAGGAAGATTTATCCACGTTTTGCCTCAAACAGCAAAACATTAACCACGGACACCGCCGATCTCATCTTCATCACCAAAAGGTACAACAGCCAATCAACAACAATGCGGATTCAACACATGCAAACAATACTAATATTGTCAACACTAAGTCAATGTTATAAAATTTGAGTTAAACATGTCAATGAGCTCGAGAAATGTTAAATAAATTCGGATGCAAACCTATTGCAGTGCACGGGTAGCTGCGAGCACTGGGGCGTCAGATTCGATAGGCGTCCTGGTCCTAGTGTACATCTCTGGCTTCCTACAGACCCGGGTTCGATCCTGGCGATGGGAAGTGTATATGTACGGGTTTTTCTCCGGTTGTTTCCCGCCCGTTGCACGAGGGTTTCCTCCGGGTACTCCGGTTTCCTCCCTCATGCGGCAAAAAACAACTGTAATAATGGTGGTACTTCTTCCACCTAACATCTGCCGCCGGGGAATTTGGGTGGGTGGATGCCTCGAGCATCGTCTCTATATATTATTATTATTATTTACGGTGGTTTTTCACCGCTCAGGTAGTCTGACATCAGGTAGTCTGACATCTGAAGTCCAAAAGGCAATGTAAATAGGTTTGCATCCGTATTTATTTACAAAGTTTTAGGAAAATAATTATGAACCCCCACAGACCCTTTGCAACTAAATATATATCTAGCAGTTCCTTGCAGACAGATGCATCACACGCTGCCCCAAAACCATACACAGGTAAATTGGCATGGTTCTTTAGTACGTAATGCAGCAGGTTCCATTACAAATGACCTTGCGGCGTTGTTATGTATGGTTTTGATGCTAGTCAACAGCCAGCCTGGTTCTGCAAGGCACGCTACAGATTTTATCTCGGCTGCCTCGCGGCTTTGTTGTTCATTGCTTTGACGCTAAGAAACATTCGACAAGTGAAACGCCCGAAATGTAATTTTTTTTTTACGCACAGCAAAAATGATCATGTTATCTGCAGTGAAGAATATCACTTTTTTAGCTTGAATGCACTAAGACAATGCTACCACCGCTTAGTGAGATTCTCAGCTCAGGACGCATGAAGCCTCCATTCCAATCTACTGAACTTTGAGGGATATCTTAGGGTACATATATCCGCGTTTCAAGTCGAATATCTGGTTACGGTTACGTCCCGTTTCTCAAAATCCCGTTTCGCCAAATCCCGTTTCGCCAAATATCGTTCACGAAATGTTAGGCATACGAAACATTTAAAACATTTAAACACGAACATTTATAACATGATGATGGTCAGACATTTATAGACAAACATCCGTTTTGCAGAATCCCATTTTGCAAAATAAAATGTTTCAAATTACTTGCCTCGCTCGCCCTATCCCGCTCGCTGCGGCTAAACACATAACATCAGAAACCACAACTAATCAAAAACACCTAATCAACAATTAGGCACGCCTCTTTAACTTCAGCAATGTTAAATTTTTGAAGAATATTTTGATTCTGTAAAACGGGATTCTGCCAAACGGGAATTCCCGTTTGGAAAAAAGTAACCAACACGTGTTCTTAACTTTTCAACTATTCTTAAAAGAGAACCTTGGCGTGACGTAGTGACGCCCAAGCATTCTAAACAATTATATTTAAAACGCACGTTTTCCCGACTGTATTGCCATTTTTGAAAACGCTAATAAATCAATTGGGCTTATTCTACCACTACTTTTCTATGTTAAATGTTTCCCTTTTAAAGCCCCATTACATAAAAATAAGGTATTAAATTTCGTATACGTACAATTTTGTCAAATTCATTTTGGCGAAACGGGATTTGGCGAAACGGGAGTTCACCCTGGTCACAGCTAAGAAAGTATGCCAACATTGGAGGCATACACTAATGTAACACAAAGTATACAGAGCTATTAATAGTATACAAAAATATTTCCAGCATTGGAAAAGTCGTTGCAGTTTTTTTCAAAAATGGAGTAAATAATATGTAAAGGAAATGACGTCACTGAACTGCTGGTCGCCATTACTACAATGTACATGAATTTGTTATGTTTCTCATACCAACTCTCCTTGGTGGCAATCCTCCTTAGGGCTGCAACGTATTTTTCCTTAAGTTGATGTTAAGCTCGGTGCCAAAGGCTCCCAGCAGAAGTTGAATAAGGTAAAAAGGCAGAATACTGAGATAATAAGTCCACAATACTGTTCGAGCACTTGGTTAGAGCACGGACATGTGCTACATATAACCAAGGCCTCCGCATTAGGGTAAAATATTTAAAATTCTTGCAGTCTATCATCCCTACCAGCAAGAATTTATAGGGTTGGGAGGAGAATTTGTGACTGAGACCCATACTGAAACGTCTTGGATACATTCACATTAATTCAGTCTTAGTTTATAGAGGGCGCCACTTGTTTTATGTGGGAATTTCTACTCAGTTTTAAAGTAAACTAAACGAAACGAGCTTATATTTAATTATTATTTAGCCTAGCTTAGTTGTAATTTAGTTTACTTTAGATTTGGGCTAAAAAATGAGCAAAAATTACCAGATAGAACACGTGGCGCCCTCTGAAAACTCGGACTGAACTAATGCGGACGAATCTAACGTGTTTGAATAGGGACTTTTTAGAGTTACAAATTCTCCTCCCAAACCCAAACCCAAACCCAAAATTCTTGCTACCAGTCATTGAGTGAAAAAAATATGACAAGTTTGGAATTCGACAATTTACAAAATGACACAACTTGTAATTGTACAGACAGTACGGTTTAAAAGTTTCAAAATGTTCGTACACAACCAGCAACCAAACACAATACGAGTGGTATCGGTTTTTTTTTTCACCCTCAGCTCATCATTACACACTCCACGTACGTAAATGTTTGTTACGAAATTTGCAACAATACAAACATTTATTTACTCAGAAATAAAATCTCACCTTGTTGAATTGCTCTTTTTCTGCGCCAAAGACTGCGAAGAGAACATTGGAACACACGAGGTCGGCTGCCAATGCGGGTGTACAAACCGCTGAGAGTAACAGCTTGGTTACATCGGGCCCCATCCCCGTGTTAGTCAAAAGTATTTGTCCCTTAGTTAGAAGACCTAAGGCGTCAAATAAAGGTTCAGGCACGTATTTTAATGGACTTTTCACGTTTCCCATGTACGAACCAGGAGCAAGAGCAACGAAAAGCTTCACCTAGAGGAGGAAGAAAAGAAGCACAGTTAAACTTGACAACCTCACAATAAAAACCTGTGGAATGGCCCGTGCTTATTTGGGATGACCAAGGGATGACAAACAATAAATCAAAAGGTAAGGGGTTAATGAAGCAGACGGTTTAGCATTAAAGCCTGGCCTTGCAAAAATTCAGTATCTACTAATCTGAGAAATAAAGAAACGACAGTCGTAAGCGAAATGTCCTGTGTTCGAGTTCCAGTCAGTGCAAAGTTGTCTTTTCTTCCTTTTGCGTATCGGTGTCCCTAGCGGTTTAATTAGGCCAATCTTTAACTCCGACTGCTTGATTTGTTATAATGAGGGTAGTTGGGTATTAATGTCAGGTATTAGCGGATGATGAAACTCACAAGACAAGGGGGTTAGGTTCGGATTTGCAGAAACACCTTCAGTGCTTTGTTGCCAACGTTTTGTTGACATCACAGTGGTGATTGCCAGGGACGTAGTTCGATGCCTCTCCCTTGTTTGAGTGTCTTCGGAAGCATTTTGTGCTTTGTTTTATCTATACGGGGTCGAATCAGTGAGATGCTAAGTAGGTTAGAGTGAGCATGTAGCTTCCAGGCTTGTAAGCTCAATAAAGATAATGTAAAACGTTCATGCATGCTCCAATTCCCATTACTTTTTGAAGGAGGGAAGATAAACTGGACAACAGGTATACGTGAGACAGGAAGACAAACGCTGGTGCAAGAATGTTTGTTAGTTGAGGGGATGTAAGACTTATCGCAAGCAATGCATTTCAAAGGTCGTTCACTATGTGCCCAAAAAAAAAAAAAGTTGCCAACCAGCGGTAATTGGTGAACTTCATCTTCCCGTCTTAGTCGAGTGGTGTGTGAGTAATATTATGAAACCAAGAAAATAATCCAACATGACGGCGAGTAGCAAACATGCTCAGAGTTTTAGTTGCTTCCTGTGTAATTTCACAACACGTCTAATTTCTGCCGTTTGGATGGCTGAGTAAATTTTTTTTCCAGCAAAATATAACTTTGCTTGTTATACCGCAATTAACGAGTGCATTTTGGAATGCATTATGTCATTGGGGAGTCCATTGCTTTGCACCAGAGTCCAGGCCTATAAACGCGATTTATAACACCATAAAAAAAAAATGGACAAGAAAAGCTGTAACAGTGACCAGCTTAACAGGTTTTGAATTGTCGCCGCTCGAGCAGTATGACGGAAATTCCCCATTATAACATCGCTTGCCTTATTCACGCTACTAATGTGTTTTCTAATAGTCCGTTCGTATTGTTCACATACAGACAGATTAATTACAGCCTAGTAACATTATATGCCAGCGACAAACTGAGCGGTGGCTGCAACCATTTTTTTTTAACTGAGCCTGGAAAATAACAAATGGAAATGTAGCGCATCAAGTAACAGATTCGTACATTCATACAAATATAACAAAATCATAAAATAACTTGCAAAATAATTAAATAAGCCCGTAACATTTATAGGAGATTTTTAGTAAAAAAATAATAATAATTGGATAGTTACTACCAGATTCCCTCAATAAATACCGCTTATATGCTGTATTAAATACCTGCTTAGGCAGGTATATAGGCTGTGGGTGTGTGTTTTCCTATAGCTCGGTGTTCAAATCGGCCTTAGACCGTTCTGGTGCTTTGTGCTTCGTTGGTGCTGGCGCTTCGCTTGTTTCTACTCCAAAAATGTTTTAATTTTTTATTTAGGCTTGATAAAGGGTCGCATACAGACCCGAAACGTTGCGAAATATTGTATACATGTTGCACCTTACAGGCTTTTTCTTCACTCAGTCACATTTCGGTGCTTTTAACCTTCATTTCCTTCATCTCATTAAAATACCACAGCGATTGACGTAGTTAATATTTTCGGTACACTAAGTTTTTGCTTTCTTAAAACCCTCCCTTGCTATGAATAGATAATTTGTTTTTAAGGTCAGTTAGCCAGAGCCCTCACTATTGTAATAAGTTAAAACACTTGAGCGACCCAAAAACAAGTAACTGTTATGAACGAGTAAAGAATAATTGTATTCCGTAGAACGAACCTGAATTTATCCAACCTGGATATCATGTTTAATGTTAGGCTCTGGCGTCTAACTAACAAACTGAATAATTATTAAGTTTTTTTTTTTTTTTTTAATTGTATTTGTTGTAATCATGTGACATTTTTGCTGCAAAGCTGTAAAGAAATTACCAAGTGATAAACGCCTTGGATTATTTGCTTTGGGAAGTTTCGTCAATCGAGTGCTTCCCGCATGGCTAGTTTCTGCTGCACCACAGCCAATAAACTATCTGGACTGATCTACGACGAATTAGAGGGGATAGACAAAATGGACGCCACGGCTGTCCCATTTTTTGAGGCCTGTTCGGGAATTGGCAAATCGCATCGGTGAATTTTTGTATGGAGAGTCGCGACATCTATTGGCATCTAGTGGCGGTTTTCAAAATATAATTTAAAATTTTTTACGTAGATTTGCGTGACCAGGGCCGAAGCGACTGGGGGGGGGGGGG
>JAHWFP010025070.1:0-15426 GCA_023313725.1 Lithobius niger
CCGACCAAACTCAGTAATCAATACGATAAAGCAAGCATGTTCATTCTTTGCACGGCAGCAGTGAAAAACGGGGAGCATGGTCAGTCTTTGCACGGTAGCAGTGAAAAACGGCCAGCGTGTTATACTTTTCACGGCAGCAGTGAAAAGAGGGGAGCACGGTCGTTATTTGCAAGGTAGCAGTGAAAAACGGCCAACGTGTTCATTCTTTTCACGGCAGCAGTAAAAAAAGGGGAGCATGTTCATTCTTTGCACGGTAGCAGTGAAAAAGAAGGGAGCATGTTTATTCTTTTCACGGCAGCAGTGAAAATAGGGGAGCATGTTCATTCTTTGCACGGTAGCAATGAAAAAAAGGAGGATGTTCATTCTTTTGCGGCAGCAGTAAAAAGAGGGGAGCACGTTTATTCTTTGCACGGTAGCAGTGAAAAACTGCTAGCATGTTCATTCTTTTCACGGCAGCAGTGAAAAAGTGCCAGCGTGTTCATCCTTTGCACGGTAGCAGTGAAAAAGAGCTACCACCGGCAATGTGAAGGATAGTGTCGATTACCAGTAACAATCAGTAACAAACGAAATATTAAAACGTGCACTGTTGACGGAAATTTCGGGGCAAACAAAATAAGTCCCAACAGAAACAAACGCCAGTGCGACAACAAACGAAACAGTGTTACAACATGGATTCTTTACTAGACCTGCGTAATATGCCGGAAACTGCTAGATGATAGTATTTTTAATAAAATTTAAGCGAGTAGCGATATCATTTTCCGCTTCCGATGCGCCCCGATATCCATCAGCATAAAGTTTCTGCTGACTTCTACGCCAAACCGGAAGACAATCCTTCATTACCTCAAATAACGCAATTTTCATTACCAAATTTTTACTCTTCCGTTTAGAACAACAATGATAGCCGAATGGCGGAGGGGGACGAAATAATCTAATGGATTTATCATTTCACCTAATCTTTTATTCTGAATATTTCCAATGAAATTTTCTCCCTTGTTTAAGCCCCCCAATACCCTCCCTCCCTCCACCCCACCGCCACCCCATCCCTTCCCCCGTTCCACTCACTCCTTAGCAACACAGGAAACCAATTTGGTCCCATTAGAGCATCACCAATCCCCTCTGCCTCAAATATACCGGCCAACGTTACCATGGCAACAAGGGCATGATGGTTGGCTGCCGAAGCCCGAGAAAATAAGACATAATATAAATTCGTTCCTCTAAAAGTTTCACGAGACGTTCGAGTTTGAGGATGCTCGACGACTACCAATGGTGCCAAGAATCGTTGAAAGGACGGCAGATTGCAGGAATGGACATTCAGGACACGTCAAAGGTGCATAGTGAAGAAAAAAATAAATAAAAGAAAAGCTAAAATAAGCTTGCTGCTCACATTCACAATTGGCCTTGTGAGTATACGAATGACTTGTGAGAAAAAAAGAAAACGCATCTACCCGATTGAGACTCGAACCTCGGCGTTCATCAACTAGAGAGATGCTCTAGCACGCTGCGTAGGCGTAGTAGCTCCCTGGATTGGTGCTCCAGCCAAGTTTATATAATACTAGACGGCCGGTCACATTTCCCGGGACACATTTCCCGGGACATTTTCCCGGCACTCTTCCCGAAGACTTGTCAGATTGATCGACACTCATGCCTGGCTCCTTTTTGGCTGGAAGTAGAGTGGGAGGGTTCATTTTCAATGCGGGCGCGAGGAGGGGAGAAGTGGTTTTCCTTTAGGCTTTTCTTTTCTTTTTCTCTTTAGCCAGTCTTCGATAATATTATAAAGATTGGTGAAGATTTAGGGATGCTGTAAACTGGGAAGTAAAGGTTCCGGGATGGAGTACCTTGGGAAGCATGGTGCAGGGATTCTGTACCTTGGAAGCAAAGATAGGATACTGTACCTTGGGAAACAAGGTACAGGGATGATGTACCTTGGGAGACAGGGATGCTATACCGTGGGAAACAAAGGTACAGGAATGCTGTACCGAGGGATGCAGTATATTGGAAAGCAAAGTTACAGGGAGTTTTATGCCTTGGGAAGCAAAGGGAGAGGAATGCTGTACCGTGGGAAGCAAAGTTACAGGAATGATTGTACCTTGAGAAGTAAAAGTACAGGGATGTTGTACCTTGGGAAGGAAAGGTACAGGGGCGTTTTGCCTTGGGAAGTAAAGGTGCAGTTATGTGTACATTGGGAAATAAAGGTTCAGGAATGTTGTAACTTGGAAAGTAAAGATACAGGATGTTGTACCTCGAGAAGTAAAGGTATAGGGATGTTTACTTTGGAAGTGCAGGTATAGGAAACCTATGTCGTGGGAAGAATAGATACAGGGAGTCTATGTCTAGGGAAGCAAGGGTAAAGGGATGCCGTACCGTGGGAAGCAAAGCTACATTGATGATGTGCATTGGGAAGTAAAGGTTCAGGGATGTTGTAACTTGGGAAGTAAATGTACAGGGAATCTATCCCTTGGGAAGCAAAGTAGAGGGATACTGTACCTTGGAAAGCAAAGGTACATTGATGATGTGCCTTAGGAAGCAAAGGTACAGAGATGATGTAAATTGGGAAGTAAAAGTACAGGGACGTTGATCATAGGAAGTAAAGGTACAAGGATGTTGCACCTGGGGAAGTAAAGGTACAGGGATGCTTACCTTAGGAAGTTAAGTACAGAGATGTTGTACCTTGGGACGTAAAAGTACAGGGATGTTGTACCTTTGTAAGTAAAGGTACAGGGATGTTGTACATTGGGAAATGAAGGTTCAGGGATGTTGTACCTTGACAAATAAAGGTACAGGTAGTCTATGCCTTGGGCAGCAAAGGTAGAGGGATGATATACCTTGGAAGAAAGGTAGAGGGATGATATACCTTGGGAAGCATATGTACAGGGATGATGTACATCGGGAAGTAAAAGTACAGGGATGTTGTACCTTGGGAAGAAAAGATACGAGGATAATGCACCTTGGGAAGTAAAGGTACAGGGATGCTGTACCTTGGGAAGAAAACATACTTGGATGTTTTAAGTATGCTTATACTACGTCTTTTCTAGTTTGAGAATCCATAAGAAGTTGCTGCTTCTCCTTATTAGGCCCCCAGTCCTCAGTGCCAAAAGCTGAACAACATGAAAGGGCTGCAAGCTGAAGCCAGGTTAATCCCCACTGGACCACTTAAAAGAAGGTCGGGCCATGGGCGCCCATCCAGGAGGAGACAGACGTCTTTTCTTCTAAGTATTATCGAAGACCCTCATAGCCAACGTATTCCACATGCACTAAAATTGAACGTAACTGTATACCACCGAATAATCTGCATTCTAGGAAAGAAGGGCACTTTATCAGTGACTGGTGGCGAAGGGGGAGGGACAGTCAATGAATTAGCATATTGTAATAGAAAACAAACGTGCTATGAGCTTTGAACCATAGATACACTTCACATTGCATTTGTTTCTTTCAAAGTCCATGACTCATATCTGATGCGGGTGTATGAGAACGCTTAGAAGAAAAGACATCCGTCTTCCCCCTAGGTGATGATTCTGTCCTCCTGTCCGGGGTTCTTCAATTTTTGCAGGAGGAATATATATACGATATGATCTGGATTTGGAATTTGGTGAACATTTCTAATGTGTGGCGCAGTGGGATCACGGGTCACTGCACTTTGACTGAGGTTGGCGCTAATTACCCCTCCCCCCTCCTCTCCCCGGGAGGATTCTTCTCCCATGACCTCTTTTAATTATGACACTTGGGATTAACCTGGTTTTAGTCTGCAGCCGTTTTTTATTTCTCATAGTTATATTTGTTCGGCAACAAGCATTGAATGTCCGGAAATTCCGACAAAATGTTGACGGCATCATAAAGTTGCAATAGCCAACAGAGAGTGGTATGGGCCTGGCAGGGAAATCAGGGAAGGAGGAATCATAGTAGCATAACTACGGATTTGTGAGAAGGTTTTCTTTTCCGACTGACATGTACTTTGACAAACCTTGCTACAGTGTCACGGCCTTCTTGTCAAAAAGCATGGCACAGGTAAGACGGACACAGGCTCAGGGGTTCCCGTAGCAATTTTTTTTAGGGAGAGGGGGATTTTTCTCCCCCCCCCCCCCCCAAAAAAAAATATGGCTACGGGAACCCCTGAGCCGGTGTCCGTCTTACCTGTGCTATGCTTTTTGCGTTTTTGGATGGTTTTCAATCTGCGAATGCGGGAAACCCCTCCCTACAAGGCCTCGTAATTTCAACTTTTTTCCGTGCACTGGCTGACAATTTTGCTGCACAACTAATCTTATTCGGGGATTGATTCATCAGAGGAAATACTTACATTTTATAAAATGGTCAAATTATTTTGCCTATAACCTATTATTTACCTATCTCGTCGAATACGAATAGCCACATACGGTTGTCGGAATGCTGTCGATTCACTTTTTACACTGCAAAGAATAATTTTCAAATTCAAATTAAGAAAAAACAGCCTTATCAATAGAAACGGATACTTGAACACGTCACTTTTCACACTTGAGGACGCTCATAACGCAAAACAAATGGCTGCCATACGGCGTTTCACACAGAATTTTCCACTATTCTACAAAAAGTCCAATTTTGAGTTCATTTTTCTGCAAGCAGATGAAGCTTTAAAACTGAAAATTCAAAACTTAAAATAAACTAGCCATACGCTTTGCTTGGCTCACTCCATTGGCGTCGATTCACCCTTCATGTCGTTTACTTGACTTTGCTGATTAGTTGGAGTGATCGAACTTTTACGTCATGAGAGCAGTTTTTCGCGTATTTAAGGGTACAAAAAATCAAGTTACAGCGATGAAAATAGACCTATCCGAAGCGTGATTTTTATTATCTTCCATTTGACACTATTCTCATCTTTGTAGGTGCCTTACTTCAAGAGGAGTAGATATACACGGACGTCACACATCGTACGTTGCAAGTAATGAAAACGGTTTTGATTTAGATTCGAAATCTACTTACTATCTTCACTCAGTTTTAAAGCATTATTCTTAACGTTTCTTACCAGTATGTGCACCGTTATGTTTTCCCCAACCTTCCTCTACAATTTTTTTCGGCAATATGTGAAGTAAAATGCGGTTTTTTTTTCGCAAAGAGTTGGTTTTGAATTTTAAATCCTTGCTGCAAGCAAATGAACCCAAGTTGGTCAAATCCATTAAATTGCGTAAATTTTTTATGCAGGGGATGTTAATCGATTCATTTGAATGTAGAAAAGTTCAAAAGAGCCAAAATAAACCGAGGTATGGAAACATTCAAAACATTTTTTTCCTCTCAAAATGTTAAACTTAAAAAAAATCGAAAAACTTGTGACTCCAGCCTGAGGTGAACGTATATTTAGCCAGCAAGCGTCATCAAGAAATGGTCACTACATTAAGACACACGCTAGTGCGTCGCCCACCAAGATATCTCCAAAACAAAACTTGGTAAGGATTCCAACCAAGCTTGAAGTCGTGAGACAATCAGACGCCAAACTCTTTTGTCAAGTGAATCCGCCGACTGACGTCAAACATTAAAAGAAATACTTGAAAATTGAGCAGTAAGAAATTTTAAGATTTTTCATTCAACCTTCGAACTAGGATGTTTCTCGATTGGCATTCACTTGCCGAAAGAGCTTGCCGTTTGATATCACGACTTTAGACGACCAAAAAGGTTGGTGGGAATCCTGAAGAAGTTTTGTTTTGGGGAGAAGTGAAATTAATACGGTCGTGGTGGTTGAGGCATGACAGACACTCATCTTAGCTGTTTCTAGTAATCCTACCAAATCTACTGGTCAGGAAAGGGTTGAGAGGCTACCCAACTTGTTCAACCACGAGATCTCTTCTGCTTAATCCGGATATTGTCTGTACCACTACCATGGTTGGAGGGCTTACGATTCATATACTCGGGCTTAACGCTAACTTGATGGATTTGTTATGCGTCTGTATCTGGTAAGATTCAAAATCATGCTGGATCATTAATTTTTTTAATTTGTTCTACGTAATTAAAAATGGCTCACGGAAAACAGGCCACGGATAAGACCACGAATAAAAACAAGCGTTACGACAATATATAACCCAGTTAAGATATGCCAAAAAGAAATTCGGTTTAAGACACACGCTAGTTGCAGCCCACCAAGACTCAACAACCACATTAAAGTCCGCCCTAGCCCGACAAACGTATAGAAAAGGCTAAAACTTCGTTTGCACCCGTAAATCAAACATTTAACACTCGTGGTGCAGGCGCAAATAAATGAAAAACAAACAGCACAGTGAACTTCGTGGAAAACCATGGCTACCGTACAACAACGGACACCCTTTAAATTAGACAACACGTAATAACCACAACTAATGAAAACGGCTCGGTGCACAGCCTGAGCCGAGCTGCTAATCGCACAATCAGGGTGATAACACCGCCATCACCCAGTATGATACGATGCATGCAAGCATAAATCACAATCGTTTAGGCCTACTTCTAACTTAACGTTTTCGTTCACATCAGACAAAATACTTTGCCCTAACTACAAATTTCTTACCGAAAGCGACCTGCAGGCGTACTCATTCGCCTATAATTCCTGAGCAGAACCGCTTTGGGATTGGGAGACGCCATGCCTCGTCTTGGTTGGACAAGAGAGGGAGTAAAATGACTTGATCTGCCGGGTATTTGCGTACTACATACCGTGAATGACAAATACCTTTCATACATCAAAAACACCGATAATGATCAAGGTATGATCATTGTTATATCTTAAAATATTGATAGCGTCACTTGTAGCAAGATAAGTCTGATATCTATTATCTCGATCGGCGAGACCGAACCTCTAGGTACCTAGTTTCATAGACTGTGAAAGTGGGTCGACCCACCTGTTCGACATTCATGGTGGCTGTTTCGGGCAGTCACCGATCAGATATGGTAACGTACGGTACGTAGACGATCTAGAGTTCTCGAACCGGGGTTGAATCTGTCTGTTTGCTTGTGCGTGCGATAACCTTCGAATTTATTGCCCGCCATTTCTATTTTTCTATGCCCTGTTTGCATTCTACCCCCCCCCCCCACCCCGTTTTCGGGATTCAAGATCTGAAATCAATAAATGCGGCACGGGGTATCGGGATCTTCCCTCTCAAATTAACAAAAATTTATTAACAAAATTAATAAATTAATCATACATACATCATTAATGAGATATTAAGGGAGAGATATTTCGTAAGTAGTACTGTAGTTAACCGAGAAATGGGTTCGAGAGTATGCGTATTCATCCACGTTAACACGGGGTCGAGCTATTTTGGATGAAGCTTATGTGTGTCGTTAACGAAATCATTATGTTTTTACGGTTGCGTGTCTTCCTGTAGTAGTTAAATGCGACGATCAAATGTTAATTATTTCATGAAGTTAGCTCGAGAAAGCCTATTAACTATAATAAAGCAACGACGTTTGCCGTGTTTTTTTAAAGTTCGCTTTTTTTAGCCCCCCCCCCCCCCTTATTTCCCTCATATCCTACTCCGACCGTCGGGACCAAATCGCATTATCCAACGAAAATTGAAATCACTGCTCCAGCGTTGTATTGAACCGCCGGTCCGGCAATCAGATTGTCCGCCATTTTGAAATCAGATTACGACCGAAGGGACAAACACAGAAATATTTTATCAGTTCAGCCGGGATGTGATAAAGGATGAAGCCCAGCGCAGCAAGTATACACATACAGTAGTGCTCTTATTTGATTTTTTGTTGTTGGTAGGGGGGGGGGGGACTGTTCAAGGAGACGCGTTTTGAAGTTTTGCTCCTTTTCAAAAAATCGTAAATTTACTACCTATGAACCGTAATTAGAATTTATGCTTGATCCGTTTAAATAACTTCCGGAAAGCTCCGTAGTTCGATTTGTTTCGCCATGGTTTGTTGCGTCGTCATTGGGTATAGCGTTGCTACAGACTGGGGCTGACCTACGAATTTATAGTTGGGGAGGGGAGAGGACCTTTGAGGCTCTTTTTAATAATATCCCTACTCTGTGACTTGGTTGGCGCGGGAAGGGGGTGTCACACCCTTCATCCCCTGTAGCCGTAAATGGATGTATGCCAGTTTCGCGAAAAGTTTGTCCCGTTTCACCGAAAATTAAGTCCCGACTAAAATTCGGAAAAAATTTAATACATTGGAGATGTTAAAGGTGCATTCCTAATTGGAAGGAATTTGTGATTTAGGTGCCGTTTCTGATTTTGTATGTTTAGCCGCAGCGAACGATTTATCGCGAGCGAGGAACGTTTGAAAAAAAAAATTATTTGGCAAAGCACGGGATTTGGCGAAACCGTAATTCCCGTTTCACCCAAAACACCTACGACTCAAGCCCATAGCATATTTTATATTCTAATCTCATTAAAAAAATTAAAGAAGAAAAAATACGAAACACGAAACTCGGAAACGGGGACAGTACAAAAGAAAGCTTTCACTTTTGTCTCTCACCTAGATCTGATTTTCCTAGACAGGAAGTTTATAAATCGAAAGTTTTCCATTCAGGAATTTACACAAGTCTCACGTACAAATTCGTAAATCTACAATATGTAGTAGATATCCGTGAGTCTCTGTCGATTTACCAGTTATAATTGCTTGCGAGCGAGAAACGGCTAGTCCACTATCGAGGGAGTGGAGGGAAACACGAGTGGGCGAAGCCCACGAGTGTCCCTCCAGCCCCGAGCAAGAGAACGAGCGGGCTCATTTTCCCAGTAGCAAGAAAAAGGGCGAGCGGCCGACAAACGAGAAACGATGTTCGCCGTAACAATTAGAAACAAACAGAATATTGCTATTCCGGCAACTAGACTGGCGTATGTTACGCCGAGGGTACAGCTAGTTCATTATATTTCACAAATAAAATCTACAAATGACAATTTTTGAAAACTAAAATAAGTCGATAGGTTAGCTTGTTGTCTTACCTTACCATTATGATACTTCTCCGTGAGAAAGAGGCGGTTGACCGGCGATAATTGCTGTCCTACCCCCTCGACATTGGACTACCCGTTTATCACAAAAGACCGATTATCGCCGGTTAACCGCCTTTTTTTCACGGTTATTTATTACTTAAATATTTAATTGTTCGTTTTTATTTGTATAGCTCTTTTCACACATTAGACACGTGTAAATACGTATACGTATATATCATACGAAAACCCCATGAGGGTAAAGGGACAAATCAAGTTTTCGCCATAGAAAGTAGTGATATCAGAGCCAAAATGGCTGCCACCAAGTTAGTGGTCCGAACCATGATCACTCAAGCTTAACTGACAATCACCGAGGTGTCAGTGAAGAGTGAGTGATCAGTGTTGGGACGGAAAACTTGGTGGCAGCCATTTTGGCTCTGATATCACTACTTTCTACGGCGAAAACTTCACGGTTTCCTTTACCCTTATGAGGTTTTTGCATGATATCATCCCTTTTGGTCCTTTTATGTTTTGCTTTATCCCAAGTATTGATTGTGAAAGTTTTATGAAAATATAATTGTAAATCGTTTCTTGAACGGCCTGAATAAAATCGTCTCTTTGGTATAATTAATGGTCGCTGATCATTTGTATTTCCAATAAGGTGCCTGTTGTATTACATTTGATTGTAAAACAGAACCAACCTAGCACAATAATTTAGTTTAGGCCTATTTAGATGATTATTATCTACCTACATAATATAATACGCTTAGGTTGGGCAAGCAAATTCATCATTATGCACTATAATGAAAGAGGGCGAGCGACCGACAATGTCAAACAAACGGGTGTGGCCTGTAACAATCAGTAACAATCGAAATATTGCTTTAATAATGCCACCTCTTAGCGCAGACTTGAAGAGTTTCAAAGTTGGTTCAGTAACAATCACTGCATGCACGACCGTTGTTGGGTTTATTGCGCTTGGTATCAGAACGGAGAAACGGGCAATTGAGCGTCCTGCATTGAAAAAAGACAAATCAGCAGGGGTTAAAATGGAGGGGGGGGGGCAGGGAGGGGGACGGGGATGGGGAATCCGGGGCGGGGACGGGGGAGGCGGTGCGGGACGAGAAAGGGGTTGGGGGGCATGGGGGAAAATCAGACCATACAACTGGGTAGGCCGCAGGGGGGTTGGGAGGAGGAAGCAGGGGGCAGCCTTTTCATTCCATACTGCCCACTACAGTATTTTGCTCAGGTATGCGGGAACCGGCTAGACCGGCGTATGTTATGCCGGGGGTACAGCTAGTTATTATTATTATTTTTTTTAAGGAGCGGTAACCCCTTCACGGATTTAGACACGTGTAAATAACACTGCACAGCCACATAATCATTTCCAGTTTTTATGTTTGTGTTTACCAACAACATTCATCCAAATAAGTGTGTTTGTTGATCCAGCTAAAAATCTGTCACCAGGGCCAAGTAACTAATTAATTCCCAGATGTTTTTGATCGCCACCTGACGCACCGATTTTAAATGATTTTAGGAGGAATAATGAGTCCATCGAAAAATCCTTCGTCATTCCCCCTTCCTGCCTGCCTTCCTTCCTGTTGATTGCAAAATGGACTCGGCCAATCATTTCTGACGTCAGAACGAGATTTTCTAAATTGAGCGGGAACCCCTGGCATTCTGACGAGCGGAGTTAAGCGCGTGCAAAAATAGCGATGCCACTTAGCTTAACATCCAAAGAAAAGCACGCCCAGCACAAAACATGCCCATGGAAGGAGGGGGTGGGGGGACTGAACGGGTGTGCTGAAATTCTGTAGAAGAAAAAAAAAGAGCGGTCTGTATTTGTGTTTTTCGCGGCAAGGCTGCTGGTTTTTCAGTTAAATTTCCGTCGTTGTAAATATTTGCAAAAAAGGTGGAGGCATTAAATCAGTCGTTAAAACCTCGGTCGAGTCGTTGGGCAACCACTTTCAGTTTGACGCTCGACGTATGTTTTTTTTTTTTTTAATTCGGTTTTATAACCACGGTATTAACTGCCACACCAACACCCCTTTCCAGTCGCGTGCACAAGGGGCGGGGACATTGGCCCTGCCCTTTTCACAAAATGCCATTTTTATTAAAAAAAAAGCCCTTTTCGTGCCGACATTTGTTCGCGGCGATGTCTGAGAAAGGGCCTAAAGACCTAAAAAGCACACAAAAAAAAGGCCGAAAAAGGGCATAAAAACGCCTAAATAAAGGTTTCCCAGATAAAATGTTCACTGTGCCCTTTTACTAAAAGTTTTACTACTCCTCTCGGGAGTCTGTGGACGTTACTGCCCCTTACTGACAGAGGCATTGTCGAACAAGTCAAGAAATTAAAGTATACCGTATTTCATTTCTGAAAAAAAAGTAATATACTATCTATAATATATATAATTACACAAGATCGGCAGCAGCCATCTGCAACAGCTGCATACGATGCCATCTACCGACGGAACGGCAAATTATAAGAGTAGCAGCCAAGCCCCGCTGAGATAGTAGCTGCGCCCGGAACGCAAAGGCCAGCAGCGGGAACCAACACCGCTATTCTACTATATTAATACAGTAAGCGCCCAAGGATCAGCAGCAGCAGCGGCAACAATTAAATTTTATCGTTACAGTTGAAAGTAACGTTATTTCATTCTTCGTGCACGTGTGATGTCTTGTTTATATCGGTTATTTACGTCGGTTATTTATATCGGTGATGTCTTTGCAACGGTGCATAACAATTCTTGGTGCACGTGTTATGTATTTCAAACTCTCATCTAAAACACTTCATACTAGATGGGTAAAATGAAAGTCTCCGTGTTTCAGCTAAACCCGTATAGTTTTAAACCAACTAAGCTACGTTTTTAATTTGGCCTCGAAATTGGCAGCTATAAAATAGCTTATTTGCTTCGTAGATTTAGGCTAGCTGAGCTGAATTCTTTCAAAGGAAGCAGCAACAATCATTGCGTACGCGACCGTTCATACTCAAAGGGTTTTAGCGAGCGTTAACCGCACCCGGTCATACTCGGGAAATGAATAACAATTATAATTGCAACAAATTATAACGACAATGTACCGAAGTTTGTTGTGTACTGTACCATTGTCCAAGTTTTGACTTTCGCTGATGAGTGGACTTACTTGCTTACAGAATGCTGGGTTTCTCAGTGATTGTTTTTTTTAATCTTCAATCAAGCTTCATTATGACTTTTCCAGGGCTACACCAACACATCCGTGGGAATGTCCCGACTTCCGGCCAGATGAGGGAGGGGGGGGTGGTGGCAAGGGCCAGAAAACGAGAAAGAAGAGTAGGAGGCAGATTGTCACATTTCGGTGGGAGTTGGGAGGCGATTTTCGGAGGGGGGAAGGCGTATGTGAGGCAGATACATTAAAACCAAAGCCCAAATACCTAAGACCCGTATTCTGAACGCTGACTAAAACTCGTACTTGGCTTGAAATGACGTCACACCTATTTAGTGCCATTCACCACCAGAACTTCTTTTGGATACATTTGGAAGAATACAGGCCTAAGATGCCGGGGAGATACACTGGGAGAGTCTGGCAGGGGGTGCAGTCGGGAACGGAAGCGGTAGAGGTGGACGGGAAATGGAGGGGGATAAGAAATTGACACCACCAATTACTTTCCTAACACGACAAAACACCGGGAGAACCTAAGTTCGGGAAATTCAAACATCGTGCAGCATGGACGGGTCCAACTAGTAATAAGAAAATTGTAAATGACTAAGGCAGTACCCCGTATATGGCCGGTTTTTTATGGCATTGTTATGATTTCCCGTTTGCGTGAAAATACTATAACAGTCACCCACACTTTCATTAGATTTAGTTGGATCCAAGGTTAAGAGACAAAGAGTTCTAGATCTCGTTTGCATGAAACATGACTGTGCATCTCCGTTGCAAAGACAGTTCAAATCATTACTTATACACACAATTCTAATGAAAGACAAAATGAGATTCCCACCATGGTTTTCAACAGAATAAAGATTATCGAGATTCCCACTGCTGACACTCACACACACGAACACACGTGATTTCCCGTCAGCAGTCGCCCAAGCTTTCATTAGATTTAGTTATACCACGCGCCATGGCTGTTTGCTGTGACGTGCATATCACGTGACTGGGCTAGTCCAATCAGACGGCCAAACAGTCGTTGTTCTCGTTCGTCATTGGCTAACTCATGGTGACGTCACGGCAAACAGCCATTGCGCATGGTTTAGGTCCAGTGTTAAGAGACATACAGGCCTAGATCCCGTTTGCATGAAATTATTGTGACTGGGAAAAAACATGACATCATCAGAACTACGCTTCTTTGTAGAAAAGAGACTTCGAATCATTACTTACACAGACGATTCCGTTTGACAGAAACAAATAAAAGAAATAATTCAGATTATTGAGATTCCCGCTGCAACTTCAATAGAATTAGGGGTGGGAATCTTGGTAATCTGGAAATCTGCCGACACACACAAACAAACAAACAAACACAACTTACGATTTAGTTATATAGATTACAACCTGTTTACCGGCAACATACTTGTCTAATTTTGTAATTCTCTATAACACACAGTGTTCTGTATCACGAATAATTAGGCCTAAAGCGAGTTAAAATAAACACTTTCCTGATGTCATTTGGACCTACTCTCACCTTCCTTAGGGGGTCTTACTTCGGAGACAAACAATCAATTCGCACGTTTTGAATGATGTAATTGAAATTGCAGAAGTGATGCTATGGCGATGGATGATATAATATGACGCGTGGAGCTATGCCAACAACGCGAGCGATGCGAACAATATGGCGAGTGAAATGTAAGTATGTATCGTGCATGTCGCCTGTTCATGTCGTCCGTTGCCTGTTGCCAGTCTCCTATTGCCTGTCTCCAGTCCAGGGTAGACGAATATATAGGTAGTGCCACTCTTTCTCTCACAACGGTAAACATTTGGACGAAAGAAGTACCTGCTTTCAGCGATTTATTCCCAGAGGGCGCTGTCGTCAAGTAACGGAAGCGCAAAGCATCATGGGGATCAAAACTATTTAGCATCACTAAAACAAATTGATCACGATAAGAATGCAAAATTAATCGCTTAAAATATATCATCATTCAGGTTAGGACATTAAAATAATTTTAAGATATATCAGAACAGGCTGATCAAGTTTTAATTTTTAAATCCAACATTCAATTTTAAAACGGGTTGTCGCTACGAGTGGAGCTAAGTATAACGCATGGTTTTGTGTTCCGAGAACGGCCGAGAAGCGTGTTCATCGGGCGTTCAGGCTGAAGCTTCTTCCGTGGTTTACGTTTATTGCAACCAACTATATAAAGTTTGAATCGAACACAGAATACGATAAGCTCTTCAACTTCGGATATTGCCCACGCACGAGTATTTCGTCAATTTCCGCAGGTATTGTCGCTATTACCATGGTTACCAAAGCAACGATACCTCCATTTTTTATTTCAATTTTCGCCTACTACGAGGACCTGAAAACTGCTGCCGTCTGGTGCCGTTGGTGAAAGCAGGTATTATTTTACAACACGTTTTCAGAAAAGGGTCACTACCTACTAATCTTCCCTGCTCCAGTCTCAGATAGGCAGTGCCGCAATTAGGGGTGGTGCAAAGGTTGCAAGGCACCCGAGCCCAGGAGGCAGGGGCCCCAAAAATTCACCAGTTGGGGCCCAAATAAGACAAAAATCACTATATTTTGGTTGGGGTTTGGAGTCACAGTGCCTCTAAATTTGTTTACTTGTTGAGGAGGGGCCCCAACATTTTGTCCTTGCGCCCCTTCTCGGAAAAAAGCTAGCTGCGGTACTGCAGGTAGGCAAACTCTTGCCACCAATCAACTGTCACCAATCTCGGTCTGCAGTCCAGTGCTTAAAAAAAATGGACACCGACCAAGGTACGTGCACAGGCCTCTGAGAGGGCGGAACAACCTACGTTTTTTCTGTGTGGAGCTTTTTTTAGGGTGTTTTTACCCCTGCGCCTGCCCTTCTTTACACCACATACAAAAGGGGCACCTTGCCGTGAGGGCACGGGCTTGCCCCCTTCCCCCCCCCCCTCCTTCTCCACGCCGTGTGCAGGTCCCTGCACCGACCAGACATCTCCAACACTGAAATTTTATTTCAACAAATTCCGAACAACCTAACCACAATCAATCTGGAAACCATCATCATTTTCAATTTGTGATCCACCTGTGAATTATCACATTCTCCCCAATACGCACGAATTTAAAGAATATTTTCAACTGTTAAAAAAAAATTTAGTGCTATACTTCATTTCGCCACCAGGGGAAGTAGGACGCCGCCGGACTGCACCAATAGCGTGTACAGACCACTGAGAGGGCAGGCGCAACTTTTGTAAAAGGGCATGCTGAGATTTATTTTTCTGGGGATCTTTTTTTTTGTTCTGTTCGTCAGTAGTTTTTTAACCCCCTTCTTTAAGCGTCTCTTTCTTTTCTACCCTTCTATGCCCTTTTCCTGCCCTTCTTGTTGCCCTTTTTAGGCCTCTAGGCCCTTTCTCTGACTGCAGCACCAGCGTTTATCGGTTCAGAAAA
>JAHWFP010025070.1:24812-39947 GCA_023313725.1 Lithobius niger
TCGCATGAGGCAGTTACGAGACATTGGAAATATAGAAACAGGGACTACAGTTTTGTGGTGCAAGGCAGTTACGTGACATTGGAACTGTAGATACAGAGATTATAAAGTTTTGTCGCATGAAGCAGTTACGACACGTCATAAATGTAGAAACAGGGATTACTGTTTTGTCACGTGAGACAGTCAAGAGTAACTGGAAATGTAGAAACAGATTACAGTTTTGTTGCGTGAGGCAGTATGGGACCCCATCTCATTCACTACAAGCTACAGTGGGCTAGTTTGAAATTTTAATATGGCGTCGACGTTTGCACAGAAAATTTCATTTGAAAATCAGTTAAGTTTTTCATGGATCTTAAACCAAAATTAAAGCATTTCCGCAGTCAGGATCAATTTTGAAAGCTCGTAAAAAATAATAAAAATTACGATTGTCAAAAAAAAATTCACAGGTTTAAGTTGAAAACTTTTTGTGTATTAAATTGCTAATTTTTGTAATTAATTCAGTATGTGTTAAGAATGAAGAAAGAAATGAACAGAAATACTGTTTCCATTTACACGAAATTAGTACGATTCATTTGCAAAGTGTTATTGGCGGAAATAGGTAGTTTTCAACGACTCTAGGAGATTTTTCTAGTTATATTCTGGGTAAGAGATTATATTTTTACTTTCCATAACTTTTCCGGGTCCCAAGGATCCGTGTCAATCCTGTCTAACGAATCAGAACGAAAAAGATCAAGACCGAGAGTTGAAGAAACACCAGAAAAAACAGCTCTTCTTCAGCATAAATTCTTGTCGTATTGTCATTGATTGATACAACTACACGGATTTGCCGAAACGACATCATAAGTAACTAGTCACGTAGCTTGTTCGATGGATACTACCACGGTAACAACGCTTCGCCTTCGTCCTGTCTCCCGGAATCTCTGTAACATTCGTCATGCGAGCATGGTGATCAGCCGCTTTATTACGCGCACACGGACACCCAGAATGCGATTTCTCAAAGGAAGTACACGTTACTGGTCGAAAATTCTGATAGTACTACACGAAATTACGCCTTACGTCTCCTGCCAACAGCAAAGTTTAAAATGAATAGCTTGGAAAATGAGTTCAAACTTCTTTTTTTTTAGGTAAAATTAAGGACAAAATCCTAGCTACCCAAATCGCTAATTCAACCGAATACTTTCTGCAATGATAGCATTCTCAGTAAAGGGAATTGAGAGGGGGGGGGGAGGAAGAGGCGTTCGGGGGCAGGGAACTGGAAAAAACAATTTGTTGCTACTCACAAGTTATAAATTAGGGTTTTTTTGGGTGAACAGATACGATTGTCATGTTGGGTCAAAATTTCTAGTATTTTTAGTATGGTTTTTAGTGTTTTTGGCTGATTTTCTCATAAGCTTTACAAGCAAAAATAACTTAAGGCAAACTTGCTTACGGAACCAAAAAACCATCCCTGTTTGTTTACCGTATTTCCCACAAGCTACAGAACATCTTCGTAAAATGCTTGCCCCTCAGAAACTTACTGTCGTCTCAACAGCATCACGGAACTGAAACAGTTAGCCTAACCAAACTAAAAATTACAAACGATCAAAAACATAAAACTCAAATGTAGTTTATCAAATCTCTTGCAGCGAGCCCACGTGCAAGGCTAGTTACATAGGAACTACGAGACACACTGAACAAAAGGCTCTCGTCTCACAAATTAATCCTACAATATAAAGATAAAACTAATTCCTTGGTCCAGTATCAGCTAAAGACGGGGCACACACCTGACTTGAAAAATAATACCCACGTTATTTTTCAAGAAAAAAATATCCGAGCACGTCTCAATGTAAAAACACTCTATATTCTTACCCAATGCCCCCCCGGTTCATAACCATTTAATGTCCAATAATACACATATTTCAGAGTATATACTGATCCTTGACAAACTGGGAATCGCCAATGTCTCCCGCCAGGGCCAAGCCCCATAAATAGCCAACCATTAAAATCTACAAATCACTTCTTCCCTGCTTTCGTCAGGGAGCGGACTGGGCTGGGCACCCATGAGTAGCTTCTCCGCTGACACTGGTTCATTTTAATCACTTTACTTTCGATTTTATTCTGCCTATTTCTTTGTATAGGATGGGAAACCATTCATGTGCATATATGTTGACTTTTAGCTTTTGCTAAGAAAACTTCTGCTTGACAAGGGAATGAAACTATTCCGAAACGTCGCTTTTTAGTGTATGCTTGTGCACCTGTGTGTGTTGCCTTTTTATTAACTATTTTCGGTGCTCGTCCATCAATTATACCCGAAGGAAGCGCATGTCAGGTTCTCGTAGGAGGCGAAACTTGAAGAGTAGAAATGACGGCATCGTTACCATGGTAACAGTGACAATACCTTTGAAATTGACGAAATACTAGTGCGTGAGCAACATCTGAAGTTGAAGAACTTATTCTGTGTTCGATTCAAACCCTTATAGTTCGTTACGACAAACGTGAACCACGGAAGAAGCTTCAGCCTGAACAACCACTCGACACTCTTCTCGGAACACAAAAGCAGGCGTTATACTTAGCGCCACTCGTAACGACAACCCGTTTTAAAATTGAATGCTGGATTTAAAAAAAAAAAATAATAAAACTTATTCAGCCAGTTCTGATCTTTCTTAAAATTATTTTAGTATCCTAATGTGACTTATACATTCTAAGCGATCAGTTTTTTATTCTTATCGTGATCAATTTGTTTTAGTGACGCTAAATAGTTTCGATGCCCATGATGCTTTGCGCTTCCTGTTACTTGTTGATAGCGCCCTCTGGCGGTGAATCGTTGAAAGCAATCGTTAAGTTTCATCCAAATGTTTAGTGTTATCAGAGAAAGAGTGACACTACCTATATATTCTACCCTGTTACAAACTTTTGCAGAGACCGGGCTGTTCTTGTCTCCTAAGAGCAACAATCCTTCTTGCTGTCGGCGACGATCCTTCAGAAGGCCAAGAGGTGCTCAGTCGGGTCCCTAAGGTCCAACGCGCTTGCACGCGATGTCCAGTCTCGGCCACTCAATCGCCACCGTCCGTCCAACTGACCGGTAGTCAATCGCCTCCTGCCTTTTTCTTTCCCCGCCTCCCCAACCCCCTCCCATTTTTTTCCTCCTCACGCACTGATGCACGACGAGAGGAAAAAGAGGAAGCTCTAGCGATTCCCTGATCAACCAGGCGTGATCGATCGCAACGGCAACCGGAAACGGGGAAGACGTAACTAATCGATAAGGGGAAGCCTTCATCACGAATCGATCGCCGCAGAGAAACGAAGTGAAAGAAAGGGAAGAAGATTCAACTTCTTTTGAAGGTTGCAAATGATACATACATATTGTTATTCAGGTAACCTGTGATGACAATGGATCCGTTTTGCGTAATGTCGCAGGCATACAAGAAAAGTTCCTTAAAAAGCGTAGTCTTTAAACCGCTAGATGTGCTAAAGTAGCGTCATACTTTGCGCAGCACATTCTCAGTAAATTGCCAGATAAATTAAGGAATCCCAATCGAATGTTTATCCAAAATTATGATACTGAGGTATATGGGTGTACACCAATGTTTCAAATTGACCGTCTTCAAAGAAAGTCCAAAACAAAATAGTTTAAAAGGTGCTTTTCTCAAAAGGTAACACACATAATGCAACAACGTACTAAAATTAAGAGACTATGTTATAATATTGACAAATTATTATAATAATAAATTTAGAATAAAAGAGACTCATAAAATTAATTTTCTTCGAACAAAAACATTCAGAATGAAAATACCTTTAACAAATAATACTTATGGATTAAAATACAAAGGCCACAATACCAACAATATTTAATAGGTTGCCAGTTGAATTAACAAATTTTCCAATTTTATGATAAGAATGGCAAAGAATTCCGTTAAAAACAGGATACTGAATAATAGATTGGTTACCTATTATAAAACACACAAATCGATTTAAAGGATTTCGGGATACGATCTGAATAAAATTATTATTATTATTATTATTATTAATAAAAAAAAAACTAGCTGAAGCCCGTGCTGTGCCACAAATTAGAGGGCTAACCACAAGCTCACATCGAAGTCCCCTCTAATTTTAAATTAAAAAAATTTTTTTTTTACGGTTCTATCCGTTTTTAACACGTCCTAGCAAGTTCTGCATTGCGTAGATGGACATTTTACTTGCAACTTGACTCATGGCTTTCTTGTGTTGTTTGTAAACCATGCGCAATGGCTGTTTGCCGTGACGTCACCATGAGTTAGCCAATGACGAACGAGAACAACGGCTGTTTGAGTGTTTGGCCGTCTGATTGGACTAGCCCAGTCACGTGATATGCACGTCAAAGCAAACAGCCATGGCGCGTGGTATAGTTGTTTTTATTTGTTTTTCTTGCATCCTTTGATAATGGCTCTGAGGTGAGCCGAAACGTCGCTTTTTAGTGTATGTTTCTGCACCAGCTTTTACTTTGTAATATTCTACACAAGTGCTTTTTTTTTAAGTTTAATTTAAGGCCGATAAAAATTAATTAAGTGGTTCTAGGGAGTGGTACTAAAAAAAATCGATCCAAGTGGGCGGTGTTTTTTTTTTAAAGTTATATTCGTGATTTTTCAGATGCGGGCGATGTTTCATTTTTTTTTAAATTTTTTTTTACCAAACAAAACAAAATCAGTAGCTTACACTTTGTTGACATCTACGTCATGATCCGCGTGCACAAGTTGAACATTTCACAAAAGTCATTCTTTATAGATCCAATTTTTTAGTTGTGACATGCCCCTGAACGATCCTTAGATTCGTTTCTAGACGATCACGTGACTGGAGCAAAGAGCTGATGTGGTCATCGGCTCCAGGTAATGTTTGGTGAAAGTGCTGATGCGTAACTTTTTATTTTAGACAATGACATAAAAAACGTTTCATGCGTGAAGAAAAAAAAACCCATGCGTGCGCTCCTTAGAACCACTTAATCAATTTTTAGTGGCCTAAGCACCGAAAGCAGCACAAGTGAGGAATTGTGCGAGGGGACTCTGGACAAGGAAAACCTCGTGTGTGCAGGAGACAGAGCTAGAGTAGCTAGACACGGCACCCGTAATAAGAAAGCAAACTACACTTCTACTTTCTGCAATGCGTCGGAAACGGTCTTTTCCCTTTGCTGTGTTGGCTATCAAGTTTAATAATCACGATGAATAAATAATTACTCTTCTAATTATTAAATCCCATTTTGTCATGGACGCAAACAGGAGAAGCACGCGAAGTCAATAAATTAAAGGAGATGTACTCCGTAGGTAGGGTGAAATAACCAACAAAGTTTAAGAAAACGTTAGCCACATCGGTCGCTTCGCTCGCTGCCTTGGCGTTGTCTGGCTTCGCTCGAGGAGGTTCCTTATCGCTACGCGTCTTTAAATAAGATTAAGATGACTTCTTATTTTGTCACTATTCGTCTGTAAGTGTCATCCCATACTTGTAATGCCTGTATTCCGCATGCGTCTGTTGGATCGACGCTCGAGATATTTCTTGTTGAACTCGTATGCCGCTGACCGAGGTTTCACATCCAAAAAGATGTAATGTGCACTTTTCCTAATGCTTCAGCTCATAAACCAACTATTTGGCCTATAAATTGTGGCTGTTCCTGTATTACTGTCATCCCAGAATTGTAATGTTAGAATTCTGTAGCTACCTATTGGACCTTTTGTGCTGGGGCCAATGACCTCATATCCGATGCAGAAAGTCGTTGACTTTCACTACGGAGTAAATTTTCAGCCTAGTACTTACTAGGCCTACCTGTACTTAGGAAAAAGTGCTGTTTCCGATGACAAACGCTGATTTTAGCTCGCGGTGCTCACTCAATCAGTGCACACCCCTCCTCAAAAAAAAAAAAACTGAATTAATATGCCTTGAACCAACTGTATTCTTTCACTACATGTAAAAAAAAAAAAAAGAATTTGTCGATTAACGTCCTTTTCAACTGCTGAGTTTATCTCGGGAAAGAGAGGGACAATTTTGCTAGGAATTACCTGAGATATTTTCTACTTTTTTGATACTGTGTAATTAATACTAGTAAAGTAATTTTATTTTTAATTGTTGTATGTTAAGGGCTTGCATAAGTGATTATGAAATCCAGTAAATTTCCTTTCCGTGCCACTGAAACCGCCACTGCGATCGAGAAACGTGGCAACCGCATGGTCAGCCGACGAAAAAATTATGAGGGCCAACTTAACAATTTGAGTTCACGGAAAACACGCAACCGCATTATCAACTAACTATCAATCAATCAGCAAAAAAAAAATAATATAAAAAAATTACGGGGAAATAACCAGTTGTTCACTTTGACTTAGACTTTATTGAGGTTAAAGACCCCTGAGAGAGAGCATTCGCTCAGACTAACCTGAAACTCAAACAACTTGAAAACCAAACGACCAAACTGGTATCCAACAATGACCAAATAACCGAATGAATCGCACTCAACCCCAGAAACACTACCATCTCTCCCCCCCCCCCCAAACACACACACACAGAACGAACCGAACTTGGGTTTGAACAGAAAACTTGGGTTTGTTCACGGTGGCTGATTATATTCCCATGATGAAATCATCATCCAGTTGTCTTTGTTGTTAACTTAAGGAAACCGAACCCGTAGACGATACCAGAGGGACAATTTAGCTGGAGAAAGACCTAACCTAGAGAATCTTTGACATTTATTACCCTGGTTTTGCTTGTGGGTCTTTATTAAGGACTGAAAGTGTACGCAAGAAAGGTAACTTGCGTGCAGGAATTACGGGACAAGATCACCCAGGCGATAAAATTAATATCATCAGTAGACATGCTTTAAATCATTTGGGGAGGAATCGACTTTTGATTGGATATTCTGCGAGCAACAGAAGGGGCGCATGTGGAGGTCTATTATGAGGCTATCATCACCAGAAATTTTGTAAAAAATTGTTTGAGTTAAAAAATGGTTGTTGACAGAATAAAAGCACTCAAAGTAGGAACGTTTAAAAAAGCCAGCAAGTGCACATGTATACAATAAAATACGACGTTTCGGGATTTATCTTCCCGTTGTCAAGCAAAGACTTCTTCCCTGCTTCGTTAGGGAGAGGTCGTCCCATCTTCAGCTTTTGCGCTGACTGAGCTTCACTTTTTATCTTTTTTACCTTTTTTATTTTGTACCTTTACTACTCTGGCTTGCTTTTCTTTAAAATGGGAAACCATTTAAGTATATCTTGTGACTTGTACCTTATGTACCTTGTACCTTATAAAATATGTTTTGCTTGACAACGGGATGATAAATCCCGAAACGTCGCACTTGCTGGCTTTTTTAAACGTTTCGTTAAAAAATGGTTGGCACTTTATAGTTTTTCAATATCTGTTTTCATTTTTTAAAAAAATGTAATTTCTTTATGGGGTGAATAATTTGTGGACACAATGTGCAGTACATTTTATGTACACTAGCTAGACTGGATTTCTATTTTTGATCTTGAATGGTCATAATATGATCAGTCATTTCCATATTCCACATTAGTACAACCTTTTGCACTGTACATTTATTGTTGGTACATAGAACAAGCATAATGCTTCTTATTAACTTCGTTTAGCATTGCCCGAAAAGACTTAGTCAATGTCACTGCTGTAATTGCCCACTCATACATTCACGATGCCAGCTACTTAAAAAAATCTGAGCGTGTGGGTGCAAATGCCATCAATGATTAGGCAGCGAAAAAACAACGGGAAGTGATGACGTGAACGAGAACGACCGAACATTGAACCAATAGAGGAGGAGGAATGCTTGTGACGTCATTTTGACGTCAGTTCTAATCATGACTTACGGTGTGCGTGCCTGTTTAAAGGGTTGACAGAAAAGGTGACATGGTCAGGGTGGTACGAAAACTAGCGTGCTTAAAATAAACAGCAAGTCTTTCAGGGACGCTTTTGAGGGTCTTTTTTTCCAGTTTCTAATCAAAAGCCCAAACAGAAGACCCTCAAGTGCTTGAAAGACTTGCTGATCAAAAGATGAACTCAGAACGTATCCAGCTCCTTCAGTAGCTATGGTATCCAATACTAGCTTTCAGAATAATTTTTCGGCCCTATCAAAATCAGAGGTTTTAAGGTTCAATCACTGGATTTGACCCTCCCCTCACTACACCATAGCCGACTTTATAAAATACTAATAAATCCTTTACGTTTCGGTATCTTAGGTATTTATCCTAGGTATTTATCTTAGGTATTTATCTTAGGTATTTATCTTAGGTATTTATCTTAGGTATTTATTTTAGGTGCACGGGCGGCAGAGAGCCCTGGGCTGTCAGATCGAGATGCGTCTTGGTCCCAGCAGTACATCTCTGGCTTCTTACAGACCCGGGTTCATCCTGGTGGAGGGAAGAGTATATGTATGGGTTTTTCTCTGGTTGTTTCCCACCGGTAGCACGAGGGTTTCCTCCGGGTACTCTGGTTTCCTCCCTCATGCGGCAAAAAACAACTATCATCATAGTGGTATCTTCCACTTGAGCCTAATAACAAGCTATAAGCTTATTGGCCGACATCTTCTATTATTATTATTATTATTATTATTATTATTATTATTATTATTATTATTATTATTATTTTATGACAGTTTCATTAAATATTGCTGAATTTTGCAACGAAACGTCATTTCCTCGTGTCACTGACATGCAAACAGTTACGTTCTGACCGTCACGGACATTTCTGGAGATCTGACGTTAAGGCGAGAGGGACAATTTTGCTAGTTAACTCGAACAGAAACTTCGTAAGTTCTATTACAACCCACATTCGACACGAGCATCTCAGGGCCCTTAGGATGAATTGTTTTGTAACAGACATCCAGGGACCCTTCACTTCCAGGAAATGCCATGCATGGCTGAGGTCAACTTTGATCCCAGGACCTCTGCGAAGTCTGGGAGCGGAGCTATTCGAAAAAAACCCTGCGATGCCACTTCGAAATAGCATTACGACAGTTGTGTTAACTATAAGGCCCACTTACTCCACACTATTTGAGAACTATCAGAAAAACCGAATTTTGAGCTACAAGAAGTGTTACCTTGCAAAGGCTTGATCAGTATACAGTCGGTGATGACTAAATTTCCTTCTGCTATGACTGTAAAGTTTTCACCCAGCTGAAAGGCATACCGACGAACGCGGCAGAAGACAAGTTTCTTTGCACAAGGGCAGATCTGAAAACGAGTCTTATTTAAGCTTTATGAGCATGTAAATTTAAAAGTAAGGAGAATATGACCTATCCGGTATCGTAAGATTCTTTCCTGGTCCATTAAACACTAATCTTGCAAAAAATTTCCTTCAGTGTCTAAACAAATACGGCCACAAAGCACCTATAATATTTTGAGAGTATGTATTTGCACTGGAAAGAATGAAATGTATTTGTACCCAATTTCTGTGTTCCTGAACATTTTATCAGCCAAACTTACCAACCAAGTATGAAAACTAGCGAGCTGTACGGATGAGGGCTAAAAGTCTACAAGCAGGGGTACTTACTCATAGAACACGCTGTCATCATGGATCAACTTCAGCCGAGGTAAAGTAATCCCTCGCCTTAGTTGTCCTCGCACAGTCGTGGTCGTCGTACTCGTTGTCGAGGAACTACTCGCCGCTTGCCGGCCCGTTCTCGTTATAAAAGTCGAGCCCCCTTCTCCGTCGTGTCGCACAACCTGCGACTGTTGTTGCGCAGCTGCCATCTTTGTCGTGGTTGTCCTAGTCTCAGGTTCCCCTTCCTCACTGACCACGTCCAGCTGCTGCATGGCAGCCATCTTGGACATAGAGGACGTCCTCGACATGGTCGACCCGCCGCCGTCGCCATCTTTGCTTACGACATCCAAATGTTGTTGTTGTTGAGCGGCAGCCATTTTGGAGATGGAGGACGTCCTCGTGATGCCATCGCCATCACTGGTGGTAACCTGTTGCTGTGCGGCGGCCATCTTGGAAATGGAGGAAGTACGCGAGACCGTCGTGCCGCCATCGCTCTCCGAACTAACTACTTGCATCTGCCGTTCTTGCGAGGCGGCCATGTTGGTTGTGGTGGTGGAATTGGGCGAGTTACCCCAATCGAACAGGTTTTCGTTTGGCGTCAAGCTGACTGGGGCCGTGGACGGGGTGCCGCGAACGAGGCGGACGGTGCGGCGTACTTCGGTGCTTTGAGCAGCCTGAACGTTAAGGGTAACACGTCGGCTCTCCGTCTTGACTTTCATGACAGCTTTACTCTTCTCCACCGACATTTTTGGCCAGGAGGCAAAGGAAACCCAAAATCGAAAAATAAAAATAAAACTGGCTCTTGCCAAGAGTCTTTAATTAAATCTTATCTCGTGGAAATGCACGCCACGTTTTCACCAGATGACAATTACTATCAAAAAACAACTGCGGTCAGCACTTTTCTCCCTCAACAATCTTCTCGCAGAACAAAAGGCACTTATCCACTAAGCTATTAAAATCCCACTGACACGGTGATGGTATGCTCAAGTAATTCCACTCTGGCACGCTTCAGTATTAACTCAACATTAACAGAGCACCGCTTCCTTGAAACAATACAAAATAATTATGGCGCACTAATTTCATATAAACCACATAGACACTCCAACAATGGCAGCAGCACTAAGAAAAAGGCAGTGCCGTAATCCACGGGGGTGGCACTCTGCCAACACTGACGCACTGTATTTTCAAGTAAGGCGAGTGGCACTATACTTTATAGAAGCAACAAGCAATCATCCCGCTGTTAAACTCGATGCCTTATGCAACCCCGACAGATGCAGGCGCTCGTATTTCACTAGCACACGTCAAAAAAAACGCACATACGTAGACCAATGCGAACCTTATAGACCTTCACCCTCTGTTACGCCCCAAAAGGAGAGGTAGTTTAATTTAAAACGAACCAACACTCCTTTTCCCTGTTGCACAATTTACGAGCAAACTTCACAACTTTCCACAAGTTTAAATTTAAAAAAAATAGCGGGGTTCTCCTTCAAACGTGGAACGATTCCTCAGCCGCAACACGCGTAGGTAGAAACACTGCACGCGGCCAGATCACTAAAAGCCCAAGCAAGCTAGTGAACGCCGGCTTTCACCAACGCCAGCTCACGTGAGAGGAGGAAAGACGTAAAACGGCCCGCCACTATGAATTAAGTCCAAAGCGCCCGTCACAACAACAACAACAACAACATGGCGCTCCAACCAAATTCGCTTCCTCCTTATCGGACGGACGGACAGACGATCGTGCGGACGCGCGCGACGGTACAACTTAGCGTGACCGCGTGTCGATCCAAAGTGGATGATGCTATTCTATACCCGCCCCGACGACTCTCCTATCCAACTCTCTCTCGTGCAGATGGAGCGATAGTTCGATACTGGTAGCAGAGCCAACAAAACTTCAAGACCGCATCGCCTCGGGGCTGTATATCCGTGGTGACGAGAAACGCAGGTTGGAAAGGAACGCGACCAAAGGCGAAAGAAACAGCCGGGGCACCACGAATGTTTGTGACGCAGAACTTGTTGCCTCAAAATAGCACGTGTCTCGGATCCTCCTGACTCGCCTCGCTGTTATCTACAGTACAGGCCGACTCTCCACGCTCCTCTCGTTTGTTGCACAGCATCAACTTTTAGAGAATGTGTTTAGCCTGCATTATAGCGTTCACCGTTAGACTATAGCTTCGTTGGTTGGCGTGTGTTGGGCCCGGCCATTCAAGCGTGACGGGAAACAGCTGTGGATCTCGCGAGCTCATGTAGCCGGGCGATTTACATGGCTAGGCCACGCGAATTATACTCTGAAAATACGTCCTCGGCAAGCAGACACAAATTCACAAAACGGAGTGACGTGCAGCACGTGTGCTTCTTGGTAGAATTTACTGCTAAAATATGATTATAGTGTCAGTTGTTCCGCGGAAATATAGATATGACAGGAACGGAACTATCAATTTACGCAGCTTAGTATCGTCGTGATACACGCAAAACGAAGTAATTCCTTGCAACGCATGCGGTCCGACTCCTCTTTAACGAATCCAGAGGATAAAACTGTAAAATCGAACACAGAAAATAGGGAGAGAAATCCGTAAACACACTAACAATACCCTGTCTAGTTTGTATTCTCGAAGTAAGGCAGGGCAGAGGAAAGCCAAAAGTTGGCAATAGAGATGAATACTCAACAATGCTTAGAATTGTGATTATGTAGTAATTATACTTGTGGTTGATTGTTGCAAACTATAGGTATATCTCCATTGTTACAAACATCGGCGTCTACTGTTGCCATCCTTGGTGGAGTATAAATCCTTGGATTTCTCCAGCTAAATTATCCCTCTCTTCATCTACAGTGGGGTGATAACCCGTTTGGATTTGGCGCCGTTAATTAAAAACAACAACAATGGAATGTAAAATCCCGTGTCCTCCTCGGCATTGTCTTCGAACTGTGTGTGTAAATATTTCATAGTCACAGGGGGCCGATCCAACTACAGCCTCAAAATGAAACCGAAAATATAGTCACGACGCATCGAATTATATTGTAATGCACAGCACAAAATTCCTAAAACACAATCCTTAAACACCTGTAGCCACAACACAAAAGTAGTCAGGACCGTAAGGTATTCTATTTAACTAGGCAGAGAATAAAACACGTCTATGTTACCTCACGCTAAGACCAGAGAACTTGTGCTCCCGTAACATCCTACAAAGCCGCATTAACACGTCAGCAATCTTCTCTCTCCCCAGATTCCAAATAGAACAAACCTTCCATTATGCTGTAGCTCTACGCCAAGATTACACACCGTCAATATATGTATAAGCATGCATGCATGCTCGCCGCACAGTTTTAAACGGTAATAAACATTAATTTTTTTAATGCTTTTGCTTCAGCAAATAGCGCTTCGCCTTGCCAAGCTGTTATGATCAGGTAAAGCGGCCCTCTTACAAATTTTTACACATCAAGCCGAGCTTTATAGTCGCCAATAAAAAAGCCTTGAGTGGTAACCAAACAAAATTTAATGGAGGCTTCTTAACCTAGGAATTTCTAAAGCTTACTTCATTATAGCTGCGCGACGCGACCCACGTCGTAAATAAGCCATCACGCAAGATAGTCAGCCAACAACTATGTCTAAATTACTTTGAGGAAATTCCAGTTTATGTAAACCAGCATACTGATTTACAATAAAGAATAACACAACAATGAATGCTTTTCCCATTGCCAAAAAATGCTAATTTGGAAGACTTTTCGACGGACAAAGACCAAGACACACGTAGACCTACTAATGGAAACATAATAAAGCCACCAAAAAACGAACATAAAACTGGATTTTCAGCTTTTCCTCTCGTAATTGCTAAGAAAACAAAATGGATTTTATCAATTTGTACCAAAATACATGCGTTAAGGATTCCTGCCAAGCTTTTCGGTCATGTGAAGTAGTGATATCAAACGCCAAGCTCTTTCGCCAAGTTAATCCCGCAGCTAAAGGCCTGGCTGCTCTCGGCTGCAGAGCGAAGAGGGATGAAGTAAGAAAGACGTCAAAATCGGTCGATAACGTAAAACAAATCACATAATTGCAACAATTTTGACCTTGAAGGCACGTAGTAACGCGTTGCTTTACATCAAATTGTCTTCTGTCTGGTTAGCGTTTAAGAGTGCAATACCTGAGAATTGGGCAGTAAGCAATTTTCAGATTTTTTATTTAACCTTCTAACCAGGGTCGTACTGGCCAAACGGGAAAACGAAGTTTCCGAAGAGGCGTATGCTTCGACGGCCTATAGGGGACCTATTGAAATTTTTCATGAGGACTGATTTCTACGAAATGCCGCAAAAAGGCCTACGTTGAACATTTCCCGGGCCTAATGGCCTCCTAGTACGCCCCTGCTTCGATCTATATACTCGGTGCGATGAACTTGGCGAAAAAACTTGGCGTTTGTCATCGTCACGGCCGAAAAGATTCGGGGGTCCTTACAACCTTTGTTATGGGGAGATACAGTTGATTGGCTGCTAGCTAAACTCATGCCAGTGAGCGGAACTGTTGATTTGGTTAAACCTGGATTACAATGAATCAGTGAATAGCTGTTTACGTCATGTTCTACACGTAACCATGGTAACTACTGATTGATTTTGACTCTTGGGGTCCTTGTGATTCTTGCCCCGTAGAGGTCTTTCAAGTTTTATTAGCATCCGTTGGATTTTATTTGTACAAGCAAAGCGGCACTCATTTTTGATGAATAACGACGGAATTTCTCGATGTAATTCCCGACGGCGTGTGTGGCCATTTTAATTGTTACGAGAAAACTGGCAAAAATAATTTCGCTCAATTTCGTCAAAACCAAGTCGGTTCTTAGCACGTACGTTAGCTGAAAACTCAGTGGCCCTGCAGCGCAAATAAACAAATGAGAGACTTTTTTTTTTACTTCTCTCAAAGCGGACATTTTTAGGAATTTTTGATTTGAGGAAAAGTTATCCAAAATTTAACACCTACTAGAGGCACATATACGAACTCTGAAATCCAAATTATTAATGACAAGAAATTGAGTTTACATTAACTTCCGGGGCACGTACGGCAACCGAAAGAGAATTGAAAATGAGCAGCTAATATGAGTTTAAAGCTAACTTCAGAGCCGTAGATATAAAGTCGTAGCTAAGCCAGTAGCAATAAGAGAGACACTCCTTATCTTTAACCATCGAAATTCTTAGAGCGAGGATACGTCAGCAATTATGCAAGCTGTGCCAAAAAAATATCTCCCTGTTCGTGGTGCCACTATCCGTTTCCTTTTGCTGCATCAGTATGTCTGAGAAATAGGAATTGGCCTTTGGTCTCAAAGTTCGAGAATTTGATTCCCTACTCAGGCAGCTTGACATTTAAGTCCAAGCGACTTAAGTAGGTTTGTATCTCTATTGATGTAATATAACAGAGACGTAGTTAGTTAGATCATTGGATCCCTGGTGCAATGAGTGCTAGACCCCATCCCCTACCCCCCCAAAAATCACGCTATTGGTTTACAGTGCAGTGGACAGTACACTACCGTAATTATTAAAAAATCAAGGATCGCGGTAGCGGTAGCGGTCCTTATGTAAGCCTCAGCATGAACTTCCATGTGAAACGTCAAACTTTGAACTCCTATAGTCTCGCCCAGAATTGACATAGACCAACGAAATTCGGTATTTGGGGTCGT
>JAHWFP010025072.1:10638-20691 GCA_023313725.1 Lithobius niger
GTTTGCCAAAAGAAGTGCTCGAGCTACTGAGTAACAGAAATAGAGAAAAAATATAATTTACAATTGCTCCCCAATAGAAAAAAATTGTTTGCCAAAAGAAGTACTCAAGCTACTGAGTAACGGTTAAAAGAAACAAACATAATTTATATTTTTTTAAATAACATTTAGATAATAAATGCTGTATGACCTTTCTTCTGTCCCATTCAATGGCCGAGAGAAGCTCACATCCCTTCCCCAGACCTCAGCTTTATTGTTAGCGTCATCCATGTGTCAGAACACCTTCTCTTCTGACACCCAGCCAGGTATCCATCAGATAACATTGCAATCACAAGGTGAGGCAGACGACTCACCTAGCGGGGAAGCCCTGAGGCTTTCACATTTCCTACAAAGATGAAACGGTATCTCAACTTTACGGCGCCTCAAACGGTAGGGGGAGGAGCCTATTACCCCTCTTTGTTGCTTACTCGTCTTTTCATTGGTTGAATTACACGACCATCATTTGCATTCCCGTCACAAGGATGTTACTTCCCCCCTCCCCACAATTCACCCCCAATTCAATCTTTAGAGTTTTGGTTGCGAGGGTTGCCAACTGGAGCGCGAGCGCTGGTTGCTGTCTTGACGACACCCGTCACCTAGGCAACGAGGCCGGTAATTACGCCGAGCTCAAAATGTCGTTTCGATTGCTGTGAATTTATAATCTGGCCGCCATCTCCAGCCGCAATAGGTTTTTGAACAGCAATAAAAGAAAATTCGGGAGATTTACTCTCCGGAAAGCGCCGCCGCGTGGCCGTCAAGTTAGTTTGCGCAAGAACTACCAGGAATAATTTACTTCAGGATGGTAACCAGTTCCTTTATACTGTAGGCTGCTGTGAATGATTTACAAGAAGCCCACCGTAAAGGAATAACAGTCTTATTGAAGCTATCGGCGCATCGTCAAAATACCGTTTGATGAAATACCACCCGCACAAAATACAAACGCCAAAATGCCAGTTATTTATTCAAAACAACACTTTAAAAAAAATAGACTATTTGAAAAAAAACCAGTTTAAATGTTAGAATGCAATTAGGCTTCAGGCAAAGGCGATGTTTTTCTGCTCCGAATAGCACCGTTTTCAAGCCAAAACAATAAAAATAAAATTGTTTTCTGCAATCCTCATACTAAAAGAACTGTATAAGCTTTGCTCGCACTATGGTTGGTGTTATCATTCGGGGCGACTAGATTTGTAAATGAGGCTCCCTTACTCGTTTTGTCATGTAATGCTCGGGGCCACTAGATTTATAAATCGGGCTCCCTTACCGCTTCTACTGAAAATCGGCTAAAAAATAGAAAACATGTTAGGTGAATTTCATCTTCGAACTTTTCATTTAATGAGCCAAGGCTCCCTTGCCAGGATATTTCAACCAAATTAGAACAAAAACGTTATCGTGTTCCAAATATACAAATTTTAAGATCCAAACTTCAGACAAACACGGACAAACACCCAGACAAACGGACACAGATAATGCAATTTCATTCAAGTATTTGGCCTCGTTCGAATTGATAGTTCAGCCAGTGATTTGTCCGTTTGGAACACGTTAACGTTCGTCCATTTTGTTCTCATTTGGTTTAAATTTCCTGACAAGGAATCTGTAGCGCATGAAATGCAGGAGTTCGAAGATGAAATTCCTACCTTTTGAAGCAGCGGTAGGGGACCCCGATTTATAAGTCTTGTCGCCCCGAGCACTAAATAACCAACACAAAACCAACCCTACTGTGAGAAAAGCCAACCCAGTTATTTTAGTGTGAGGACTACAGAAAAGAATTACAAACGGTAAACGAAAAAAAATCTAGTACCGCCAATTTCACACGTTTGGAAACAACTCAGCCGTTTTTTTTTTATCATTTATGCGTCAAATCTCGTGGTGGTAGAGCTGTCCAGATGCATTCGTAAACGTCGGTGATGAAATCGTTCCCTCGCTTCTATCTGTTCGTCTCGCCTCGTTTTCAAACGCACGTATTCCGGTGTGGACGTGAGAATAGCGAAACTAAATTAGTGTCTATTGCTGCATCTCTTTCTCTGCCAAGTGACTATGTTCTTTAGTACTGAATTACATGCATAGTTAGATGAAATACATGAACATGAAAAAGAATGAATCCTTCGTCCTTAATGAAATTCGCTTTCACGTTCCCACCCCATTCTCTTTAAGGCTCGTTTATGCAACGACAGTTTTCTCGCTCACTAGCTTTTACTTGATCAATACTAAATCTGATGGCTGCTTCTCGCCGTTACCGGAGAATGCGGCTTTCGAGTTGTCTATGCGTATTCGTAACCATGGCAACAACGCAGACGCAAATCTTCTCCTCGTGCCTCGTGACACGGCGTACGATGCTTGCAACATTTGAGCGTCGATTTATGACAACAAGAAAACAATTTTTACTGCAGTACAAGACGACGGACTGTTTTTTGTAAGCCGGCATTCGATGATTCGTCTTCGATTCGATGACCACGAAATGGACGCCATGTTGGATTTTGAATTCTCGCTGCGAGAAGCTATTTATTCTACCGACGTTTGATCATTGCTAGAAGCTGTACTTTAAGGGAGAAGAGCAAATTTTGGAAATAGCTTGAAATGACAACAATCTTGTAGCACTGTTTAAAATTGCTGTAGCTCTTTGTTCGTTATCCGTGTTGTTATTTATAATACATACAATTTGTTCTCTATTACCGCATTCATTTAGTAGCAACGGGAAACTAATCATAAATAAATAACGGTTGACTAGCAAATAGCTTTCTGCGAGCGAGAAGGCCTTTTTGCGTAAACGCGCCCTAAGACGGGTAGGCCTAGTTTTTAGTTGAATTGTATTTTCCGTGTTTCGGCTTGAAAACAGTGCTGTTTAGAACCCCCAGACGTCGCTTTTTTGTGTGTTTTACTGTAGCACTTTCGGCTTGTTTGAAGTTGAAATTTGTTTACGCTTTTTTTTATTTCAGTTCAGTAAGGGAGGCAGACCTGGGTGGACGTATATGCATTATGTCATTAAACAAGCGGTACCGGCGAATTCCTAGTCGCAACTAGTTTTCTGTACACTTCCGCCACATTTGGCCCACTTCCGCTTCGTACTTCCGGTTTAGTTTTTAACTAATTTTTGGACGCTGAATCTAACAGTGAAAACCGTATGTCCCTTATCTGGTCCTGTTCCATAGATGAGAGGCTCACTCGACCACTTCCGGCCACTTGTTGGCCACTTCCGCTTCATACTTCCATATTTTTTTTTTATTTTAGCTCATTTTTGGACGCTGAATCTAATGGTGAAAACCGTTTGTCTCTATATCGTACCGTTCTATATGATATGATGGGCTTGCTCGACCACTTCGGTCGCTTGGGGGTTACTTATGCTTCATAATTCTGCTTTTGTTTTTATTCATTTTAACAAATTTGTGGATGCTGAAACTAATTTCCGTTCACTTGTGGGCGACTTCCACTTCCTACTTCCGGATTTTTATATTCCTTTTTAACAAATTTTAACTAAGACGCTGAATGTAATGATGAAAACAGTTTGTCTCTATCTGGTATCTGAACTATCAGGAGTGGCATAAAGGAGAGAGCCTGTACGTCGTGTCCATTATACTATTACTGCATATTCCATCCCTCATGCTGGGTTGCCCCATGCGGCCAAATGATGAACGACTAGTAGCAACTATTTCCTGGGATACCTAGTACATTAAACATACGTTTTGTAAGTTTTAACCCAACAAATAGGATATCACGTGCTACGATATAGTCCAGGCATGTGACAACTCCGCGTGGAACAGCGTTGAATGATGTTGGAGCTTGAAAAGATAAAGCTTCTTCCAGCCAAGGCCGACTGCGGTAGAAAAATCATGTGCCTTGCCTCCTAGCCCCAACGCCAGTTGACCCGCATGCGGGAAAGTTGACGCCATTTAGCGTTGCTTTGGAATCATAGATTTTAAAATTTTGAATCAGCTGACTTGGGACCAGGTAACGAAACCCACAGCTTCTGTGCCAGCCGACCTTGTCACAAGGGAAGTAATGTGCAACGATAGTTACAGCAGGGTTATTCATTGGTCCTGGCAGCGCACGTTACTTATAATGAGGTAGGCTAAGTTTGGGTGGTGGTGGTTTAGAAGCAAAAATTTATTTTTAGATGAATTATTTCTAGAAGAGAGATACGTGTTCCTGTTTTCTTAAAACTAATCCAAAATCTTATAACGAACATTACATTTCCACCACAAGATTAATGTGTGTTATTTTCATTTGACACAAAACACTTACGGACATATTCAAGTTTTTGACTCGTGACCTGGTATAATTCAATGATTTTTTTTTTTTTTTTGGTATTTTAGTTTATTTTATTACTGGCACTATTGTTTTTGCAGGCTACTAATTTTTTCCAATTTGGTCCGTGTTTTTTTTTGGTCCGTGTTATTTTTACGGGGTGGCATTTTGCCGAATGGTATTATACTACGATTCTAGCTAGCTATCTAACCTTGAAAAAGTCACACAGCAACAAAGTAACAAAAATAAATAATAAAATAAACTAAAAAAAACCAAAACCGTGAAGTTGGATTTGTATTTTGATGTACTTCTCCCGTCGATTCAAGGACGTGAAGCGCGTTCTTGGATAAATATTGCCATAGCCCACTCTATAAACAGTACTGATACAACTATTGTGTTTTGATTCCTCGGTACAGTTATGCCTGTTTTTCGTGACGGCCGCAAGAGTGTGTTTAATTTTAGATCGTGCGTCATATCCACGTGTCAAATCTCGCGAATAACAATTATCACGTCACAGAACGTCACTCATATTTTCAACGTGCGTCATTACAACGTCACAGTCACATCATTGCCCTAAGTCATAGCCTCCTACATGAGGATTTTTTGTAAACTTTAGATATCCCACTTTTTTCTCCGTAATTTTTGTTGTATCGCCATTTTCACTAATACAGTACGTGTGTACATATTGTGTGTGTAGTGTGTACTATATTGAGTGGCATTGTTGCTTAGCCACTATTACGCTGTGAAACTACTGTTTTAAACACTTTGTCGATACATGTGTTTATAAAGCCATGTTGAACACATTTCACGTATGCAACACTAAATAAACAATAATGTTTAGAAAGTTTTCTTCTCAGCCCATTGCATACTATTCAATTTTAAAACGCTTTTATGTGCTCATCTAAAATCGTCTAAAAACTCATCTTAAGTATATCTTAAATGTATTTATATTAAAGCACATGTGTTTTATTACAAAAATTGTGACCTTAATAACGGGTTCAGTGAGTTATCTTTATGCCAGTGGAGGATGTGGCCATAGCGATTATGGCGCTATGCAAGTGATCTGGGGGCGAACTGGGTAGCCGGTTCGAATCCAGGTCATGCTACTCCGACGAAACGTAAGTGCATAAAGATGGCTTACTGAACTACGTTATTTCTAGTGTATGATTTTCGCTATTGATTAATTTCCAATTTCCTTAATATTAAGGGTGAAAACACCACTGTTAAAGAGGGAGTAAAACACGAAATTTGGAAATTTGGGTTGTGTGGGGGGGAAGACATAAAGACTGCTCATTTACGAAAGTAAAAGGGGTGCGAAAAATTCTATAATAATAAATAAACCCAAAAAAGTTCAGAAAAAAATCGATTAAATAATTTTCAACTCCTAGATGCAGCGCTGTAGAATCTTCAAGCAATATAAAGAAAATAGCGGCAAATTTAAAAAAAAAAAAGGAGCAACACAGCAGCGCTGCGAATTTTCATAACTAAAACGAGATCACGTGACCCACATCAGCCTATTGGATGACGGAGAATCTGGAACGTGGATGCTGTGTTTAGAATATGGACAACGCTATCGAAATGATGAACCGTTGCCTTTAATATCCGTAATAGTAGTACTTTAAAGACGAGAAAGCCAAAGGCTCACTATACTTATAGCTACCTCCACAGACGTCACTTTGTCATATTTACGTATAGCTTATCTTTTTAGTGGATAAAAAAACGGACTGGAATTGGGACAATCATTTAAAAAAAAATCAGGAATGCTGACTTTGAATGTTAGTTTTAGGCCTACAGGATTTATTGGTCTGTTCGAATAATAGCCTTAATAACGCAACGAGATGTAATAGAACAAGAACAGGAAAAGGTCTTTGCGGTTGGTAAAAGCATGCAGCCTGATTGAATAGGAACAAAATGGCGCCGTTTAAACTACGACATACTTCAAATAACTGGCGTTGCATTCGTATTGTCGAGGTGGTTGCTGAATTCGCCTTCTGCAAACTTGGCGATTGTCAGCAGGCTGACCCCGGTGTACCATACCCCATCCATCAGCGGTATAACTGCCTCACAGGTGGATACAAACCACTCGAAAACTCTTAGAAAAACCACCTGCAACAAGAAGGCTTGAAGGAAAACGAGGCCCAAGGCTTTAGGCCTAACTTAGGCCTAACGAAAGAAACTTGCACAGAGACATTCGAGCTACGAAGCGACAACAGATTTTTATGGCTTGGAGACGTGACCGAACTAATCTGGGGGCGTGAGGTACCTCCCCCCCCCCTTCCTTACCCTTCCCCCCATCTTTTCTACCCCTACCCCTGTGTCTGTCTGTGTATGCAGTGTCTGAATTCGGCTGGCTTGCACGTGCAGAGCACACAGGTGTGAGGTCCTACAATATGGCAACCACGTATGCGAGAATGGACGCCATACCGTATACAAGGACGAAAGTCAAGTGCCAGACACAGAATGCAGGCCTATTACGGAGTGACGTCATTGTTGGTGAGAAATTTCTGGCATTTCTCAAGTAAATACTTACGGAATGGCGGGATTAGTAGTTTCTTTTCAGTCTTATAGCTGTTCGCAGTCATTAGGAAACAGTATGTGGCAGTAGGCTAGTTGATGTTAGAATAAACCGGAGAGGGGGGGGGGGGAGGGGGTTGCAAAGCACAATAATTTTTTTGTTGGGGTAGCGGAACAACAAGGAATTGAAATTCTAAACGGGATTGGAGAAATTAAGCTGCAAAGAGTCGAGGGGTGTTATAAGTCTCTCGGAATCTACAACTGCTTATTTTCAGGAAATTCATACCTTTGAAACGTTTCGCAATTTTTTAAACTGAAAACGTTTCCAAAATGTATTACTTCTGGCCTTAAGGAAAAAACGTACACTCCTTCCCTCCCCCCCCCCGTCCGTGGGGGGGGCGGCTATAGCTTCCCCCCCCCCCCCCCCACTTTCCTCTCCAACTCCAAATTGGAGCCCCTCTTTTCACCAGTAAGTTAGCATATTTAGGTTGAACCTAACTATATTCGGTTGGTATTCATTTTACTTGAGATGTTTTTCTTTTTGCATTCAGATTTGGGTAAAATGGCGAAATACAGTTAAAAGGAAATACCTTCTCACTATAGAGCAGTGACACGACGTAGTATTATTGTATATAACTCTATGCTGGAGCCTTAATGGGTTAGCTGGAAGGGGCACTGCAGAGAGAAACAGAAAGGCGTCATACTGAAGCCGATGCTGTGAAGAGTGATTTCTTAGACCTAAAACGCGCGATTTTTGTTGTTGGAGAATTGTTTTAAGCCTAAGAAATCCGCTCTTCCGTTGTTTTTCCCTTCATTTTTATGTAGTGCACCTTGTAGTTATGCCCTCCAAAACCCATACTGGAGTCAATATGGCGGCAAATGTCACTGCTCTATACTTAAGCATCCGTCGCGAGATAGCTTTTGCACCATTTACATAGGTTAGAGTGAATGTAGCAAAACCGTTTCTCACTAAAGGAAAAATAGGAAACTGAATGCCTTTGCAACATTTACACGAATTTGAAGTAACGTTGCAAAACTGAGTCGAGCAGGAAAGCCAAGCCGGGGGTGCTGATAAACCATGATGTTTTTATTTATTTTTTATGGTAGAAGTTTGCAGTTGAATTCTGTTCTGTGACAATTCAGATTATTCAGACGTAAGGATTTCTACCTGTTTCGCCATTTGCACAACAAAGTGGGGAGGGAGGGGGGGGGGGAAGAAGAGCATGATAGCGGTTAATAAAAAAAGATTGTTCCGTTCTGCCGACTGACTAAACATTGGAGGGGTGCAACACCCCCCCCCCCCCCATTCTTCCCACACAAATGTGACACATCCCCTTTGTTGCATGTTTTAAATTTCCGACTGCAGTACAGAATGTTTTGTTGGGCATGTTTATTATTAACTGCAGCTAATGTATGGGGGGGGGGGTCTTTGCTTTGAACAGAACACGTTATGCGACATACTGCATCTGTTTGCTTTCTTTCTTTCTGAAGAAATTTAACTGTTTGCTAAAGAACAAATTCCTATCGCCACATCCAGTGAGGGCTGCGAAAGCCAGTGTGCAGCCATACATGCGGAAAAAAATTCTGTCGGTCTGTTATCACGAGACTCGGGTTTAATTCCCGGCCACATGATTAAAGGAAAATATTTTTTTTTGTCTAGATGGTCGAGTACTGGCTTTCACTGCAGTCCCTGGATGTTACGACGAGAGTTTGTTTAGTTTCCTTCTTGTTTTGTTTCCTTCTTGTTTAGTTTCCTCCTTGTTTAGTTTCCTCCTTGTTTAGTTTCCTTCTTGTTTAGTTTCCTTCTTGTTTAGTTTCCTCCTTGTTTAGTTTCCTTCTTGTTTAGTTTCCTCCTTGTTTAGTTTCCTTCTTGTTTAGTTTCCTTCTTGTTTAGTTTCCTTCTTGTTTAGTTTCCTTCTTGTTCAGTTTCCTTATTTCTCTTCGATTAAAGGTGCATACATCCCTGTTGGCTTTCCAGTATGACTCAGTTTTGCGACATTAGTTCAAACGTATGTACATGTTGACAACACTTTCATTTTCCTGTATTTTCTTCGTTGCGAGATGATTTTGCGACATTACCTCTAACGTGTATAATGTTGCAAACGCTATTCTCAGCGGGTCGCCGAGAACATACCGGAAAGATTTACGTGCCTTTAACTGTTTACTCTAGAATACCTGGTAGAAATTAGGGTTGTACCTGACGCACAATAGTGAAACTGATACAACTAACCATTGTGCATTAAAGACTAACCTAACCCCATTTACTAAGGGCGAATTACGCCTCATTGAGGCCTGGTGCATAAAATTTATTGTACCCCCCCCCCCCCTTCCCCTGTCCCGCAAAAAAAGGGGCATAATACATAGATTTTACGAACTATTCAGTAAAGGTAAAACATTCTTCATTTAAAATAGTACCTTAATTTATTTTGCTCGTGACTTTGGCACCCTTGTGGACCTTTTTTGGCCTGTTGCTCTTTTTTTTGGGGCCTTTTTGGGCCTGATCCTCTTCCCCCCTCCCCCATCCCCTCCGGCCCTTCCATTTACTGCACATATCTTGTGGAATGATTTAGTGTCACGCATGCAAAGCAGGACTATTCATCCTGTAACCGATTAATTTTAAATTTTGCACAGGAGGGATGATTCTTATCTTATATTGATGTTGAGTTACCCGTTTGTAATTCAGGACCTATGTTAGAATTAAAAAACCAAAATTTAAATGAAAGAGTAAATAAACGTAAAAATGAAGGGTAAATAACGAAAAGGCATATAAAAGTACGTCAGGGTACGGAAAGAGTAGATGTGGCTTCAAACTTGTAATAAGGTACCAAACGGGTACAACAGGTACAAAAGGGTCCATAAGATACAAAACCGTAATGGGGTACAAAAGATACGCAAGGGAAGGGTACATAAGGCTACAAACTGTATACAGGGTACATAAGACTTCAAAGAGTACGTAGGGTTCAAAAGGGCACATAAAGGTTTAAAAGGGCGCGTAAGGGTACATAAGGGTTCAAATGGGTTTGTAAGGATATATAGGGGTATAAAAAGGTAGAAAAGGGTAGAAAAGATGCAAAAGGGTACGTTGTGTACAAAAGGGTCGGCTACATAAGGGACAAATAGATACATAAACGTGTTAAAGGGTTCAAAATGGTACATAGCGTATGTAAGGTACATAAGAGTACAAAAGGGTACATCAGCGTACAAAGGGGTACTAAAAGGGAGCTAAATGGTACATAAGAGTACATAAAGGTACATAAGAGTACA